>RJWM01003013.1:57543-119007 GCA_004363535.1 Dasyprocta punctata | reverse complement strand
CCAGAATGTTGTATGTGTCAGCTTCCTAAAGCTTGGGTGGTTCTTAAGAGGAGGACAGAATGTTCTGGCTTGCTCTGCATAGACTCAGAGTTTCTGGCCTACTGAGAATTAATTAGAACATTCTTTTAGTTACTGTAAATACAAGAAGGTAAAGGTGTGGTCCTATCTTCCTGAGCTTAGGAGCCAGCAGGAGTGTAAGGTGAGCAAATGGAGCCCTGGGCCAGAGCTGAGGGCTCAGCTTGCTGGGCTGTGCAGCCTCAGAGTGCTAAGCAGGGGGGATGTTATATCATTCTCTACTTCCATCCCCCCATGTGTCAGAGCTGGAGGGGCCTTCAGATAATCCCGTCTTGGGGCTGAATACTTGCTGCCCTTAGTCATGGGGCAGCTGAAGGTGGCCAAGTTGGCTAAGTGAAGCAGGTGGTGGGGACAGCATTCTGTCGTGATATTGGAGTTACTGGAGAGAGGTGGGGACCAGAGAACTGGAGAGGGCAAGCCTGTCTGTGGTGGTGGTGGGCACACCTGAGTCCCAGCCAGTGCTGCCATTCTTCTGCTTATTCTGCAGGGATATGTGGGACCTAACTTCTAAAATGCTGACAACGGATTAAAGCCACCAAAGTACAATATGGAGCATTGCTTACTGCTGCATAAACCGTATCTGTGGGCTGAACACTGTCCCTGGGCTGCCAAGATCCAGTGGGAGAACTGAGGTAAAGAGGCAGCAATTGTTTTGCCATGCCTTCCCCAGATGATCAGCTTTTCCAGGCTGCCAGGGTGTGTTGGCTGTCACTCATCCTGTGCCGTTGGCCCATAGGAAGGACTTGGTAAAGGTCTGTGGTCAGGTGCCTGAGTTTAGGAATGACCTTGATCTTTTTGTGGAGAAAGGTTTACCTGCAAGAGGCAGATGCCAACATCTTCCCTGGGGAAAAATGAGCTTAGTGATTTGAGGTGAATTTTGAGAATTGAGGCAGGGTACCCTCTGGACAGCAGCTGAATGTGTGGGTTCTGGGGCTGGAATGATTGGACTGAATCTCACCTTTGCCACCTTTTAGTTCTGGAGTTCTGAGAAAACTGCTTACCTTCTTTGAGCCTCAATTTTCTCACTCCTACAATGAGGGCAATAATCTCTACTGGAAAGGGAAGTCATAAGGATTCCATGAGAGACTGTACATGGAGTGCTGGGTACCATTTTATTTGGTGTTTACTATTGTTACTAATAGGAATAGTTATAATGTAACTGGGGAGAGAGATGGCCGATCATCCTGATTCCCAAGATGTCATGGTATGTGACTTTGATGGACAGTTATCTTCCTCGGTCCCTGACTTGGGAGAACAGAAGAGTAGTCACTCACTCCCAGCCTCAGAAGCTTCTGGAGGCCAATGGGGTTTCAGTCACAGGTACAGTCATTGCTTGGCTGGTCTGATGGCTGAGGCTCCAGGCTGCCAGCCTTCTAGAAGTTTACACTAGCACCTGAGGAAAATCTTCTAACACATAGCCTGGTGCACAGGGAGGACCATGTTGGACTCTCAGCTCCCTGCTGGCAGGAACAGAGCCTGCTGTCTGGTGTTCAGGGAGGCTTTGAGTTATGTAGGCTCAGAGGCCAAACTCCCCTTCAGCACCAGTGTTTTTCCACAATGACCTAGGCACTAATAAAAACAATCCCATCAGTCCCCCAGAGGCCCCTAATGTGCATTTTAATAAGCATGATAATCATGAATAATGACAGCGTCTACTATCATCAACATCACTGTGCTTTGTGTTACTGAGCAGTGAGCACTCTCATTTGTGGAAGTCCTTAGAGCTGTGGATATTCACAGGAGGAAGGTGGCCTGTGCACCGCCCCTTTTGCTCTCCAGGTGAGGCTCAGAGACACGCAGGTGCTCCTCAGAATGAGGAAAGCCCTCCCACCACTGCTAACCACAGCAGGCTGTGCTGGTCCCTTCTGAGCCGGTGCATGTGACATCCTGAGGCCTCATGCCTAAGAACTCAGCGTCAGGAGCCACAGAGTCTAAGCTTTGCTATGTGACCTGGTCACAACCCAACCTTTCTGTGCCCAACTCATGAGGTTATTATGAAGATTAAATGAGTTAACGCACAAACTGAGCTTTGGCTTGAAGCAAAAGCTCCACAAATAATATTTTTTATTGATAGGTAGTATTGTTTGTGGTACTATTAGGTTAGGCTATACAACACTGCTGACTTTCAACCTATAAAAATGGCAATTTCATATGATCCCTGCTTCTTAACTGGGGAGTGACAGTTTTAATTTTTACAACTGAAGAGATGGTGATACTGGCATCTAGTGGGTAGAAGACAGCTAGCATCTACACACAGAGCAGTCCCCAAAAAGCCCTCTAGCTCCAAATATTCACAGTGCCAAGGCTGAGGCTAGGTCTACCTAATAGTATTCAAGTATGCATAGATGACCTCAAAACATCTGTTTCCAAAACATGTAGCTCTCTCTGCTAGGAAGATAAAGGCTTACTTCCAACAGGCTCTGATCTCCAACCTCATCTCCTTCTGTCACCTTGTTGTAGCCACCTGACCTGTAACAGCCACCCTCCCCACCCCAGCACTCTAGGTCTGGAACAAGCCTTCTGCTTGCCACATTCATCAAACCTGTCACCTGCTCAGGGAAGCTTTCCTTGAGGGCCTTTCTTCCCCAGCCTGGCTGACCATGGGCTCAGCCAGGCATGGATGCCATCATGCAGTGGCATGCATCTTTATTTATATATTGTTCCTTTCTCTGTGATCACTTATGTATGTGAATGCTTTGCATGTACTTTCATGAAAAGCTGCTGGAGTGAGAGACCTCCTGTAGGATACTTGGTCATTCAAAGGTACCCAGCCCAGTGCCTTGCCCTCTAAGAACTCTAAATAGTGAATTACATTCTAATTCAGGAATTTTCCAACTTGGCTGAATCCAGGAGTCACCTGAGCTGCTTGGTAATATGCAGGGCCCACACTCCAGCTCCCCAGGGTTCTACCTCTGAGGGTCTGGAACCTGGTTTTGAAGCAGGTGCCCTTGACCTTCCGCTCTGATCCTCCAGCATGCTGAGTTCTAGAGCTCCTGGGAGCTCCCAGCAAGCCCGGTGGAAACAAATCCTTTTCGAATTAAGTGCTGAACGATCCCCAGCCCAGAAGCCCAGTACACTAATGGACACTTACACACATGCTGGCTTGTCCTCCTGCACCAAAAACCTGCAGGTTCCATGGAAGCAGAACTGAGTGTGAGAATCTGGACAGTCGTTAAAATGTGATAGCACGGCTGCGGCCACGGGCGGTTCTGCTGGGGAGAGAAGAAACACTGGGTTCAGATATGGGCATAGCTCTCCCACGTGTCCTTGTGACCCTTACCCCATCCACCATGGAGGGCGGACTCTTGATGGCTAGAATTTCCTGTCTCCACCGGGCAACTCCTCTGAACCTCTCACACTTCCATCATATGCTTTCTTGCTTTTTTTTTCTTTTTAACAACAATTCCCTCAAAAGCCTTTGTGCAATCCAAAAGATACCAGAGCAATTTTATTGTTTTAACCCAGGAGCTGCCTGATTTCACTTTTGCAAAATGATGGTGATCCTTTTTTTCTTTTTTGTTTTCTTTCAGAAGATAGACTTCATAAAAATTTGTTTTCAAAGCAAAACACCAGAATGGTACAAGGGAGCCTATAATCAGTATGATGGAGAGGCAGCATATTTAATGATGCAAAAGATGTTCACAATACACTGTAGGTGAAATTAGTGGGTTTTTAGTGTGGTCTGTAGAGTGTAATTCAACTAGAAAAATACAAATGAAATCTAGAACTGAAGAAATCTGGGAAGGGCACACACTAAGCTGGTAGCAGGGCTTCTCTTGGTGGTAGATCCAGAACAGAAGCTACAAAGGTTCCTTAAAGCAAAGGAATTCATGTGAGTGCACACAGTCCTATTGGAGAAGCCAGGAAGGGGTAGAGTCAGGTCCTTCTCAAAGACCTGGCATCACAATGCTCATAGGCCGGGGTGGAGGGAATGAGCCTCTCAGGGGGCTTCCTTCCCTGCTTTCATACAGGAATAAAAATGGCCAGCCAGTTCAGGGACCCTGTCGCATGCCACCCTGCCATGCCTGTTGACCAGTACCAAAGGCATTACTTTGGCTTATCCTATTCTGGGTCACAACTTCAGTGTTTAAGTAACCCTCAAGGTGCAGTGGGACTTCTATCACTTTTCTGTTCATATTTATGCATGTTTTTATTCCAGCCAATTGCGGAATGAGTCTTTTCCCACTACGTTTTTGGAAAAAAAAAATACATTCCTGGAGTTCTTGCACACTGAAAAAGGGCAGATCATTTTCTGTTGTGAAGTTTTAGACCATTACTGATGGTTTATCTCATGTTGTTGTCTTTGTCTTTCTATTCATGAGTTCCTCCTAGAAATATCATGATTTTACAAATTTTGTCATTCTAGTAGAAAAAGTAGAGGCTGAAAATACAACAGAACCTTTGATATGGAAGGCAAGAGTACGTGTAGTGGAGAAAAGCCCATGCTTTGGAGACAGAGGGGCCTGGATTTGAATCTTGTCTCTGCCACCTGGATATAGGGTGCTTGGCTCCTACTGGCTTTTGTATTCACAAGATGGGAGAGGGTGTCTACCTACCTCATGGGTGGCTCTGAGGTTTAGTGAGGTCATGCTTAAGTTCTACACTCTATAAAACTGGTAGGAACCACTCAGCTGTCAGCTCCCAGTAGCCTCATTTATAATCCTAAAATGTTCATGAATCCCTTGCCTTCATATAAAAGCCCTATAAGATGATGTTTTTTCCTCCTCCAAGTTTAGTGAAGTGTAACTAGCAGTCAAAATGTCCCCTGTATCCCTCAGTGACAGTTATTTTCCCACATGAGATCAAGCAAAGAAGCCTGGAGCCAGGAGACGTCAGCCCCAGGCTTCTGGCTACAAGATCTTGTGGAGCAGCAGCTTCTGAACTGCTATGGTTTAGTGCCCTTAGCTGATGACAGTCACCTCAAGGCTTGGGTCAGGGGCAGATGAACAGCCCCACTCTCTCCCAGCAGTGCATGCTGGGGATGCTAAATAGAGGTAGGAAAGGTCTCTGTGGTTCACATCATCGGCTTCTCTGTGTTCATGGAGACTGTCAAGGGGCAAATGTTGGGAGATGAAGGAGCCAGAGCCTGGCAGATCTAATTTGATATGCATGTCCAAAAAGGCTTTGATAAGCTCCACAAAAGGCTTTTTAATATGTCCCCACTGGCTTGAACCGCTGGTGGTACAAATGGGTCTAATCACTTTTATCAACCTTTTTACCAATAAAAATAATTTTAAAAACTGCCCTATGGGACAGTCATGCAAGTACCACTGGTTGTTCAAGCCACCTCGCAGCAAGACACATGAATTACAGCCCCATTGTGAATGTGTTGCACAACCACAAAGCACTGGAAGAAGACCCTTGTCAGAGCTCTGAGCCCAGCCCCTCCAAGGGCAGCCTGTGGACTGACCAACAGCTTCCTATCCCAGAGCATGTCAGAAAGTCAATGTCATGGGCCCCACTTCATACCGACTAATTTAGGATCTTTGGAAGAAGCCCGAGAATCTGTATGACAAGCTCTCCCAGTGAGTTTTTAAAAGTCAGGTTTATTGAGATAGAATTGTTATTCAGTAGCATTTGCCCTGCAGATTTGACTTGAAAAAAAGGGAGCTCAATGCTGGTTGACATTTCCAATGGACACTAATGTTTGTGACACACAGGAAACAAAGGAGAAAAATAAACAGTCTCTTATGAACACAAAACAACAGGGGTCCTGCAAGGGGTCCTTTTCAGAGCTGGTCATCTTTCAGTTCCTCAAACACTGAAGTGTTAATGTGATACCAACACCTTGAAATCTGCTAAGAGATTCTTTGTGGTAATGTCGGTCAGTGGAAACAAACCAAAGGGAGTCCTGGCTCTGTCTCTTGGGCTCACCTTCCTCTACCTGGTGAGGGGTAGACTCTGCCCAGATTACTCTATTAGTGGGTACTTTGTACCTTATCACAAATAGCTTGAGGGGCTTTATAGAAATAGGTACTACAAACAGGGAGTACAAATGAGAAAGAGGTGCGAGACAGAGAAGGAAGGGAAAGAGACAGAGATGGAAGGGGGTCAGGGAGAAAAAGGAAGAAACAGGAACAGAGCTAGGCAATGAGAGAGGACAGATGGAACATACGAATATAAAGGTAGGAGTAGCAAAAAGCAAAGAAGTCAGGTATCAGGTTAATTTGCAAAGAACACATCAGAAAATCATGCACATGTGCTACAGCTAAGTGGTGAATACAGCTCTATGCCTTCTAGCAGTATAAGCAAGTATATATGATTCATTAGATATATACCAGTCATGCACACATAGGACAGGCTCAGCTTTTCCCAGTTCTGTGGTTAGTGAGCAACTTTTCTTCTTCTGTGGGTGTTTTTGAAGGGGATTTCATATGGTATGGTGGATGGCACCCTCAATCCGACCCCAAAGACACACACACAGAAGCACCTGTCAATGTCCACTGTCTGTCCTTCCTGCAGCTCTAAGAATCCAGAAGAGTCCAGGCTAAGAAGAAACTCCAAGTAGCAGTCAGTGACGGCAGATAATACATGGTGGGTTTGTTCTGAGCAGTCAGAGACCAGGATGAAAGTGTGGAGCCTGACGCTTATAACACATGCTTTTAGTCCCCCAAGATAGCACCAGTCTACCTCAAGTCAAAGGGCACAGAGAAGACAAAGGGAGCATGATGCCAGTCGATTGTCACAAGTGTTAAAATATATACATAAAAAAACTCTTTTTCCTGATTACAAAATACAATTTTTGAAACTTTTAAAAAGTAGTAATGTATCATAATAACCATTTGAAAGACTAAAATCTATCCTCAATCCACCATTTAGCAAGGTCCATGTAAGTACATACCCCACATAAGTCTATGAACAGACATATAAGCTTACTGTCTATTTTGTTGCATGTGTTTCTTGTATCACAAACATCTCACAAAGGAGCATTTAGTTCAAACAGTTTGCACACAGTACTGTCCTGGTCCCACATCCAGATAAATGCAGCAGTCATGCATGGGATGTGTCCTGTTCCCATAGACATATTGGCAGGTTTGGAGCTTGTTAGAGGCTTTCACACAGGGGATGCGGTTTGCACTTAAGAAGTGGTCAGGGAGGGACAGGCCACACAACATTGCCAAGGGAGAACTACACTGCAGCTGCTCTGCTCTCTCTAGGATCCCTCAGGGTGAGCCACCCACAGATGGAGAGGAGGATCAGAGACTGTGGTGCTAAGGTGCTATGCAAGCTTATGACCTAATGCACTTTACTAAAGCCCTGTTGCTATGGTTTAGATGTGGCTTGAGTGTGTCTCCAAGATGGTCATATGCTAGAGACCTAGGTCCAAGGCTGTGTTGGGAGGTGGTGGTACCTATAAGAGGTGGGTCCTAGTGGAAGTGCTACGGCCATTGAAGCTACTTCCCTCAGAAGGGATTAATACAATTCTTGTTGGACTTCAATTATTTCCTACAAAAATGGGTTATAAAGAGAAATCCTAGACCCTAGATCTCGCTGACTTCTTGTTTCACCATGTGAGATGGATGACACAGACTATGTTGTGATGTACCCAAAAGACCCTCACTAGAGGTGAGTAGGTGCTGGTGCTATGTTCTTGAACCTCCAGAGCTGTGCACCAAACAGACCTCTTTTCTTTATACAGTATCTGGTCTCAGCTATGTGTTATAGCAACAGAAAATGGACCAATAAAAAGTGCAAAGCATGCCACAAGCAATGAGGGAGAAATTGTTGTTCTTGTTTGAGAGCCTATAAAGGTGTTTATTTTAGGCAACAACTGGATCCAAAGAAAATCTCTATCACTGCTGCATAGTTAGCCCTCTTCTTATTGACATAGGAGGCAAGCAACTTAGGGAAGGCTAGCGAGGCTAGGGGGAGGTGACTACCATTTAGTATTGAGCACTTGCTGTGTACCAGGTACCTTCCTTACCTCATCTTATACACTGAGGCAGGCCAAGGGGAGGAATCTCTCTCCTCAATGGGGATAAAATTGCCTCTAGTTACTTTATAAAAATAAAAGTTACAAAGAAGCCCCCAAATTCTCAACCTCTTCCCTAACAAAGATTCAGTCTCTTAGTCCTTCTCCTTTTCTTTTTTTCCTACTTTTCACTCTCTCTCTCCCTTCCTCTTTATTTTTTCTTTTATGAAAACTCAAGGAACTATCAAGTGATGGAAGGAAAGGCCTAGAGACTGAAAGCAACAATTCAGTCTCTGCTGAAGGTAGGCACTGAAGGCCATGAAGGCCTTTCAAGGAAGGCCTCTGGCTCAAGTGCAAGTGAGGGCAGGGTGGGGCATAGCGGGGCAGGTCCCCGACCACCTCCTCCAGGCACCACATCTGATTAGCTGGAGCTGATAGGAAAAGCAAATGTTCCGGTTTTCCACTTTTGGGCCAGACCTTGTATTGCACACTCACCAGCGGCTGGAGTTTCAAAGCTGCTTTCAGTTCCTGATGTCATGAAATTTACGAGAGCTCCTCCAACATGGGAACAAAACGCCTATCTTGCAGACACCATTGCTGTCTGGGGAGCTGTGGAAACTTTGCCTGGAGACCACAGACTCGCTAATACAATCTGGAGCCCAGTCCCACTCACAGGAAGAGGGTCTGGAATAGCAATCGAGGGGCGAGGAAATCCCGGATTCAATTCACAATGGGGGCCTGGGGGTGGGTGTTTCTAGTTCAGAAGAGCCAGGGAGACACCATCTGGATAGAGCCTTTTTGACAGCCCTGCTCCTGGGGGAGTAGCAGCCACACCACTGAGCATAATCACCCCTAAAAAGCAGCGCTAATTGGACTTTCTGCCAAGCTGGTTGGTGGGAGCCAGTTGAAGCCATAGCTCTTTTTACTCTCTTCCCCAGATGTCAAAAATTGTGAACACTTCTGATCATTGTAAAGCTTACATCATTTACAGTCATTTCATTACTTCCTCAAGCATCATGGCTAACTTTGTGACCATTTCATCATGTCTGGGTTTTCCATAGGAACGTTCAGCCAAGGTCTGCAATCTGAGTCCAAATATTTTCAGACACTACAATGGCAAAACCAACTAACGTCTCTTGAGTGTCAGGAAGAAAAGGCAGTAGATTCATTCAGTGAAGGCAGGCATCCATTGCAGCCCCCAAATGAAGCGAGGGGAGGGTGGGGGTCTGAGGGGTACCCTTGGTACCTGGAGGTACCAATGCCTGCATTGTACCTGCAGGCCAGTTAGAGGTACCTGCAGGGCTGGGCTCAGTTCTGGGAGGGAGAGACTCATTTCAGGGCCGTGTGAGGTCCAGTTTATAGGGACAGAACTCCAGGCTGGGAGGCACTGTGTGACCCTAAAACCTTAGCCATGTGTGCAGGAAAGGCTCTGGCAGAGGCCTTCCCTGGGGTGACACAAGTGCCATGCTGCGGAGTAGAGAGGCAAATTGTCTAGGAGTCAGACACCTGTCCAGCAGACACTGGTGAACAGGGCCATGCCCCTGTCAGTGTTTGGGACTGATGAGAATAATCTTAAGTTTTACAAAAAATGTGTTTTTTTTTAATTTAAAGGAAAAAACCAATAAGAACAATGGTACAAAATTTCAAAGTAAGATTGTAGGAGAGTAATAATGGCTAGTACATTGTGTATTGTTATCTTCAAAGTAGTTGCTTGTATTACAAGATATAGGCATGAAAAATTGTTCAAACAATGTAGGCACAAACCTTTCTTTTCAGTGAACTAATAGCAATTAGTAGTATAACTATCTTAACTATTTTGTGTATATATATATATATATATATATATATATATATTTTTCCCTTTCCCTTCCTTCTTTTCTCCTTTCCCCCATCCCAGTTTCTCTTTCTTTTGAACAGTTTCCTTCTGTAACAACAACAACAAAAAATTTATAAATGATCCTGAAGAGGAAGGGCACTGTCAGCACCCAGTGTGGGCAATGACCAATGACCTTTACCAGAGAGAGGAAAGCCCCTGGGAGGAAGAGAATCTGTAAGGGCAACTCCTGCAGAAGAACTGGGGGGATAGTTTTCAAATGAGCTGCAGAAGTCAGCAGAGGATAGAAAAGCAACCCCATTTCCATTTGAGGTGGAATGGGAAATTCATCCAAGTGCTGCTGACTGAGAGCTCACTTTGCTGTCTCTGAGGAGTGTGTGTGTGTGTGTGTGTGTATGATGAAGATGAGCTAAATACAATCATATTCATTACTAAAATCAGGAACAGTGAATGTCTTTTAAATTATAGATATAATAACAACACATATAAAACAGTACCATTATTTGAGAAAAGGAAAATTATTTAAGTGGTAAAAGAGAAAAATACATAATTTTGTGCTTGATTTACACTTATAATTGCTTGACACAATGCTACAATGCTGTAATTCCTCTTGCTAGTCTACTTGATGAGTTGGGTGGGGGAAGACAAGGGCCATTTTTGACACTGTCATCCCCAGCCCCCAGTTGTTCAATTTGCTAAGAGAAACTCACATACATAGTTTTCCTATACATAATCCCTGAACGTAAATTTACTAACTCTTCAGCAATCTTTCCCAACACCAGCTAATTTTTTTTTTTTTGTACCGGAAATTGAACTCACAACCTTGCACTTGCCAGGCAGGTGCTGTGCCACTGAGCTATATTCCCAGGACCCACCAGCTAATTTTGATCTTATTTGATTTTTAACTACCCCTAATTTTAAAAATGTGCCCCTACATAAGGGTAGGACCACTGAATTATATTTTTAAACATCAACACTTCGTTAGAGAGCAAGCATTATTAAACTTTTCTAGATAAGGAAACCTAAGTTTAGATAACTTAGCCAATGGCACATGGCTAGAAAATAATAAATTGAAGTCTTATCTCAATAAAAGAGATATCTAATTTAAGAAACTGAAAGGCTGTGAAAGTTAGGGTGCTATTCAAATCCAGGAGACAAAACACTTAACTTGCTACACAGCTTCTAGTAATCAGAAAGGAACACTTCTAGGAGGAAAAAAAGCAAGTATTACTTTATTTGAGTGGGGGGAGTGCGGAACTATACATATGGAACTTATTATTCCCACAAGGGAGTAGAGGCTTCAAAATACAAGCAGATGTAAAAGAGATTTCTGTATGCCTATGGATGATGGTTACCTGGGGAGTAAGTGGAAATGGGTCGGGTGCTGGTTCATGAGATGTCATCAAACCTTCCCCTACGCGCCCCACCGCCAGAGCCTGAAACTCTGGGCTGAGTCACACTCAGGCCCAAGACCAGGAGCTTCTAGTTCAAGGCAGTGCTGCTGAACTGCTTTGATAGCTTTAAACAAGATGCTGAAGGAACCTAAGGAAACATCTGAGCCAGTTTAATTTCACTTGATCAGTTTCCTCCTTAGGATGTGACAAAACCAAATTCAAAGGAAAGTATTGGTTCAAATAAAAAGGCAGACGACCTATGTTTTTACTTTCTGACAAAGGCACTGGTTACTGACAACACTGTGTGTGTGTGTGTGTGTGTGTGTGTGTGAGAGTCAGAGAGTCACCAGTGGTCCTGGACCCCAGCTGGGTTCATCCTGCTTGTGCTTATTTTGAAGGCAAAGCCAGAGTTTGCATCATGTTTAGTGCCTTTTTTTTCTATTCCAGCAAGAAGAAAATGAAATAATATGAACATAGTAATACTTTGCCAAGTTCTTATTGCATTTGAAGTACCTGGGCTTAGAGTTTTAACCCCATGTGGATTGTCTGAGGTTCGATGATGATGATGATAATTATTACTAACAGTAGTTTCTGTCTATAGCAAACATTGTGTTCAGCATTTATAGCTTAATCCTGCAAGGGTTCCTTACTACCGTGTTTTATGGATGAGGAAAGTGAAGCACAGGATGGTTGTTAAAGGCTGCTTCATGAATATATGGCAGAGCTGGAACCTGAACTCACAGTTGGCTCCCTTAAAGGTCTGTCGCCTTCTTGTCTAAACACCACAGTGTCACTTCAGAGTTTGTGTGTTTGAGAGTAGAGGAGTAAGACACCCTTAATGAGCACCTCCCACAGTCCAGACAACTCTCTCCTTTGGAGAATAAACAAGTCAGGGATTACCATGAAACCCTCGGGGAGTATTTTAGAATTAAAAGGACTAATAGTCTCAAGGCGAATGGTTCTAATTAGCAAAGAGGCTTTCGGAGTCTAAAATGAAACTTCCACAAAATCATATGATGTAAGGACTGAAATCAGTCCACATGTATCCATCTAGAGACCTACTATATATTCAATTTAGCCTGTTACCTGCATCCTAAGTCTTTCTAGGGAATACCACTTCCTCCCGCAAAGGGCATAAGCGGGGAAAGAAAGACAAGACTCCCCAAATGATCTGCCAACCTCCACTCTAGATGTATTATGGGTTAAAACGAGAGGGAGACAGAAAGGGCATGCCCTGGACAGACTGCTTTCTCCCCACTGAGTTTCAGCTCTGCACGGCCCTATTCCCCAGCCCTTAGGCTGCTCCTTCCATTCCTACCTTAGCCTTAGCAATTTTAAGCAAGACAAAAACAAAAACAAAAACAAAAACAAAAACAAAAACAAAAACACACACACACACACAAACCCCCAAATTAATAAAATTGCAGGTCAGGCTTTTGCTTTGAAGCCTGCAGCCAAACCTCTCCCCACTCTTTTAATATTGTAATAATTTGATTTCAAAGAGACAAAGCATTTCTTTCATATCTTCAAATCAGAAAGCCCCTTATTCTAATTACATCCTCTTCGATGTCAACCACCATCCTGAGAACATTCCATTTCCAATTTCCATTCACAAAGACAGTGAGGATGTATCCGTGCTCGGCTGTCATCAGTAAGCTTTGAATAAGAATGTGCAAGGCTGGGAAACCAGAGACAAGTACCACAGTCACCGTCAGTTGGGGAATTCTGTTTTGGCTTTGCTGGGGGAACAACCCCGTTGGAGCCCAAGGCTACCTGCCTTTGCTGTCTCTGTGGGTTTCTATTCTCTTAGTAAATACCAAAATTGTTAGGCAAAGTGGTTGGCAGGAAACCTGCAATCTACCCTTAAGGGAAAAAAAAACTGTTAAGTCTTTGAACCATAATCCCTTCAAACCCTCCATAGCCAAAACATGTGAATGCTATGAGGATGTTTGTTTTTCTAGATCATTTTCTGTCCTGAGAACTTTTGAAAGATGCCTTTTTCATCAGCAGTTTGCAGACTGAGACTCACTGGATGGATGATAATCCTTATTCTAAGTGAAGAAACTGAGGCATACAGAGATAAATTTAAAGCAAAGCTCAACAAGTTTAAAAACATAGGAGTAGATGAATCTCTGTCCTATGACAAAAACGTGACCTTTTCTTCCATTTGAGTTGCATATTGATGGTTTTTGGGTTGCTTTTAGACAAAAACTCTTTCAATAAGATTATATTACAGAGGAAACACATTGAGATATTAAAAGAGTGGTAGGGTTATGAGTAAATATTTTCTCTTTTATGATTTTCCAGGTGTCATAAAATGAGCATTTAAGAATTTGAAAACACACAAGGGTAGATTGCAGGTTTCCTGCCAACCACTTTGCCTAACAATTTTGATATTTATTAAGAGAACAGAAACCCACACAGAGCCTGTCTGGCAAGCACAAAGTCCTGAGCTCAATTGTCAGTATCAAATAAATAAATAAGTTTAAAGACAATCATCAATAATTTGAAAAGGAAGTACATATATTCTAAATCACTACAAGGGAAAAGTGATCAAAGAAACATGATTCCTTATGCAAAGGACAAAAATGGAAAACTACTAGAAAAAATAAGCATTTATAAAATGTTCTATAAAAAGTGTTTACTTCTCAGTGATAAAATAAGAAGTTCTCTTAGAATTGGTGCATTTTCTAAAATGCCTACAATGAACATATGTCAGTTTTTAAATAACAAATTATAAAACCCTTTGTAGGGGGTGTTCTAAAAGTTGTTTATATATCTAAGACATAACTAGCAAAACTAAAAGGTAGATGAAAGCCCAAGATGATGGAAAACACTACAAAGCAGCAGTGAGAGGGCTTTAGAATCAATCAATTGGCTCTCTCTATATAAGGTGATAACATGATTTTTCTTGTGTAGGTTCAAGCCCAGACTCCTGAAGTCCAGTCTTCTATAATGCTATACCTCTGTAAGTAAAACATCAAAAATAAAATAATTTAAGTCCTGTATTTATAAATCTCATAGCATTTCAAGTTTAAACATTGTTTTCTTAATTTAAAAAATATTGTTTGGCAGGCTTCGTGTTGTTGAGCTATATCCCCAGCTGTCTTTAAATTTAAAACAATATTTTTCTCTAATTATCATTGTTAAGAATAAAAGCTGACACTCAATAAGATTAGATATTTAGCAGACTTTTACTTTCTCCTTACCTTGTCCCCAGTTACCAGTTTTTATGACTACAATCTGATTTCATATCCTCATTACATTTTTTATATATTACTTTCATTATTTTTGGCACTTGTAACTAACATAACTTAATTGGCACATTATCACTTGGACATATTATCACTGATTTTCCTACACTACATCTTTCCCACATTTCTGGATTTTTATCTTGATATAGTTGTTGTTTAGGAGAAGAGGCTCTTTGACTGTGTTTTCCAGGAAGGGCATGTGAGAGGTATGACCACAAAATAAAACATTGTATTTCTGAGAATATCTCCATTCTTGCCCATATTTATTGTTTTGTAGATGAACAACAATTTGGGTCACAAACTGTAAAGTCAGTAAGTCTGCAATCACTGACTTTTAGCCTGTAATTGGTGAAACATGAAGCTAGATTTATAATATTCTTTTGTAAGTAACCTCTTTTTATTTTTACCTGATGCTTCTAAGACTTCTTTGTAATAAATACTAGTTAAATTACATTGAAGTCAATGTTTTCAATCTTTTCAGATTAAAAGTTTTCTTTGGTTATTTCTTTGATGATTATGTTAACCTTAGTTTACTGTCTTTTCTTCTTTTGGAATTACCTGTATATTGGGTCCTTTACATCTGTTTTCCAGATTTCTTTTTTCTTCTTAATTTTGTATCTGTCTTTTTCTGAGTTTTGGTAAAACTTCCCAGCTCATTAAAATTTTTTTCACTCATTTGATTTACTATTTTATCCAATCTACTGGTCACTGGTACATTGTAGATTCAAAACTGGTCCCCATATTTTTTTTTTTATTGCCTTGCAGCTATTTGTTTCACAGATGCAGTGTCAGTTTTAGTCTTGAAGACACCAACCAGAGATTATCCATATCTCTGTCTGCTTCTTAGAAGTAGCCACCCATTAAAATTTCTCACAAGTGTTCTTGTATAATACATCTTTTTGCGTGGTGAGCAATTTCATGCATCATCATATTTACAGAGAAAGATCTACTTTGTTTAGTGTTACTGAGAGTTAAGGTTAAGTTCCTGAGAGACTATGTACGCCTATTCAATATTGTGGGCCCAAAGAAAGATAGAAAAGGGGAAGTTTAAATTTAGTGCTTTCAAAGAGTTGTCATCTCTTTGGTAAAAGCAGGAGGCAATAAGTATAGCAAAGTTTTATCTTCAGGCCAGAGGTATTTTGTTTTTTCTGTTTGCGAGGCACCAAGGCCATACTAGGCATGAAAGCCAATTGAGTTCAACATTCACTGTGTCATTGTGTCCTTTCCCGAGGTGTTGCTAGGATGCAGACAGCATGCCTACATGTCTATACCTTGGTCTTTGACAGCTGGTGTGATTCTGCTCATGACAAGTCTCTTGCCTCCTGAAGGAGTGGTTGCTGGATGGCAGTAGGATGGCTCATCTGCACAGTCATCAGTGGATAGTCTGCAGAGCTTTTAGTACTAAGTTTAAAAACAGTTTTACATTCCACTGATCATTTCAGTGAGTGTCCAAGGGCAGTTTGGGGAAAGGAGAAACAAGGTATGTTCTAATCTTCTTCCATTTTCCTCAAAGCCCATCATTTTCTTGTAGACACTTTCTATGTCATGTGTACACAGGTGCCCAAAATGATAGTACCTCACCATCAATTTGACCACTAGCAAAGTTTATCTAGAAGGTTATTTGAGAAATGAGAGTATTCTCAGTTTTTCAGGTGGGAATCCCCAGCAACATGTCAGCATGGACTCATATTTTCAAAGAGTAGTCTGGTTGCTACAGTAGATGTCTAAGCCTTACTGGCCCAGAACTGCAATCCCATGCCTTCTTCACAGAGTGCCAGGATTCCCAGTAAGAAATACTTGCAGCCAATATTCCTCCCCTTTCCATGATCAAAGGCCCTGCCTCACAGAAAATTAGGGAGCTTCTGATTTAACAGACTTCTATCCTTTTCCCCAAGCCAAGTATAAAGAAATTACCATGGAACTTTGTTCTTAAAAGGAGAAATGTTAGGGGATTCCAGCAACACCAGGGTCATTCGACCTCTTAATAGTTTCTCCAAGTCATACTGGTTCACAAATATCTCATTTTCTTTTTCATTCAAAGTAAAAGAAATAAGGCTCAGAAGGATCCAATTTTATAAAATTCTTCCTTAATCTACAACTGAAATGTCAGAGTTAGAGGTGCTCATATCTAGCTAGGCCAGAGCTTTGAATATGATGTCCCCAAAAGAGACTTTTCTAGTATGTAGGGGTTGCTATCCTCAAGCTAGTTTACACTATCTGGGGCAGTTTATTTTTTGGAGGGCCTTCCTTAAATTAGGTTGATGACTGCTTGCTTGAAGCCTCTGCCTATTGGTTTGCATACTTTCTTTGGAAGCCACACAGAATAAATCTTCCTCTTGTATGTAGTCATCCTTTTATGCATCTGCAGTCAGCCACCAAGTCTGTGTGGTCCTCAACTCCCTGTGAGAGCCAGAATCCAAGATGGCTCCCAACAATCCCAACCCCCTGGAACCCACAGCCTTGTGAAATCCACTCCTACACTCTCAGTTTGGTCTCTCTGATCAATAGAATAAAGAGGGAATGTAACATCAGAAACTAGGTTATAAAAGGCACTGTAACTTTTGTGTGGTACCTGCATGCTCTTTCCTCTTTCTCTTTCTCTCTCCTTTTCCCTCTTCCTCCTTCCCATTCTCTAGGATCATTCACTCTGAGGGAATTTAGTCACCATGTCCGGAGGATACTCAATGGAAAGCTCCATGTGGCAAACCAGGGGCTCTAGCCAACAGCCATGTAGGCAAACCATTCTCCAGCCTGGTTAGGGCATCAGAGGACAGTGCAGGCCCAGCTAAACTAATAACAGGAACTTCAGGGACAAACCTTGAGCCAGAATCTCGAGGGTAAGCTACTCCTGAATTTTTCTTGGGCTCTATGTGAGATTATAAATGTTTATTGATTTAAGCACCTAAATTTTGGGGTACTCTGTTACACAGCATTAAATAATTAGTACACTGAATCCCCACAAATGTTATTTAAGTGAGAAAGTCTGTAAACATTTTACCTCAGGACAAATTGACATTTTTCTTACTTGATATTCTTAAAATAGTCCACTACTGAGTAGCAATGAGAATAGCAGCAGCAACAACAAACACACTTACCAAATGCCTACGGTGTTGGCCTCTGTGTTAGAGTTTTACACATGCCATCTAGGTTAATTCTTATAAAAGCTTTGTGATATAGGATCTATTTATTCTACCCATTTTACAGATGAGTAGTACAAGTTTAGAGGTTTAGATCCTTGTTCAAGGGCATACAGCTGGAGGCAATACAGGGGAAACTCAGAAACAGGCAGTGTGATCCCACAGCCCTTGCTCTAAAGCTCCAAAGCTGTACAAGATGGGAACTGAGTATACTAGGAAGACCACTGTATCTCCCACAACTTCCTTTCTACACCAATATAACTTAACTTTGCTAGCAGTCTTGGTCAACTAAAACCTCTACTTTTTCTCCACTTAAACTGCCATCAAACTTGGGCTCATATCTTTCCTAATTAAATCATTATTCTTAACCTAAATACTGACTGTTAAATACGGCACTGATCAGCTTAACCTGTTTGGCTTTGATCCAACATTCTCATACAATCCTTTTTTCCTCTTTTGAGTCTTTGTTTCATCACCCAATGCTAGCTATCATTTGGGCACTGTGTCACTTCTAAATTTAATCGATTTGCCTGCCTTCCATATCTTCCTTTAATTTGCTCATAAAATTCTCAACAGGAAAGGAGGATAAATTCTATTGGCACTCTCTAGAGAGTCCTTTCAGGTCAATATATACCCTACCAGATGTTCTTTGAGGATGCCCTGGTTAAAAACTTACTGCCCTTCCCAAGAGCTCATCAGTGAGCCTGTGTTGGGTACACCTGGGGATGCATTCATTTAAGGAGGTCACTATCACTGTTCTATCTCACTAGTTAGCCAACTGTGAACTCTTTTGAAGCATATTTCTCCATTTGTTCAACTGAACACTTTCATTTTGTTATATTCCTTGCTGGCATTAAATTGTATTAGCTTGACAGCATTATAATGACAGCATTTCCCTCATGACCCCTCTAACGCTAAAAATGAAGTTAGTCTACTGTGACCCCTTCATTCAAGGATCTAGGTTTTCATTTTCTGTTATAATAATTTAGTCTAGAGTTTTCCTGGGAGTGTTGTTGTTGTTGTTTGTTTTCTTCTGAGACAGGGTCCTGTTACGTGGGCTAGGCCAACCTTGAACTTGCAGTGATCGTTCTGCCTCGGCCTCCTCAGTGTCAAGATTTTTAATAGATTTAGTATCCTAAGGAACCTTCAGGCATTTTTAAATATTTAAAGTTAGAAACATATTTGTCTTTTTCTACAGTCTGAAGAATTTTTACATTTGGTACTATTGCTCAAAAATCTCCAGCAAGGATCTAATAATTATTTCTGTAAATTTCCTCAGTATGCTGAGGTACAATTTATCTGTACTCTTGTCAAGTAAATTCATTTATGGCATTAGGGGGGCGTTTACTGTAACTCTTACTCTGTCTCTTATCTATTTACTATATTTTATCCTTTGTCTTGGCAGAAAATATGAAAGCACAATTATAGTCAGCAGCAGTCTCCGCCTGGTTCTGCAATAAATTTATTCTACTTGCTCCAAAGAATGGATTTATTTGTTCCTTTTTTTTAAATCAGTCTCCAAATATAGTTTAGAAAACCCTTTGTGTGTGTGTGTGTGTGTGTGTGTGTGTGTGTGTGTGGCCAACAGCCAGACGGGAAAGTCTCAGTTCCCATAAATAGCTGCCAGGACACAGAGTGACACCTGACACCTAGGAGGCACCAGCATGCTTGTTTGCTCAACAAAGTGCCCTTCTACACTGTTCTTTGTTACTTCTTGGGATGTGTCATTCTTTTCACTGCCCTGCAGAACTTAACTAGACACTGTAGCAGATGCTCTCAGGATCTTTACGTGTTCCTTCCACTTCCATTTTCTCATATGTCCTCTGACTAGAAACTCAGAGCCATTACAAACCTTACAACCTCTGCAGGTCATGTTCCCCTTTAGATTCCTACTTAGGTAGTCATCTCTGGCTCTCCTGTGAATTCTTACAGATTGCTTTCCTGCAGTAGAACCTAATGTCCTCCTTTCATTGCTTTAAATTTGCAAATAGTCCCTGTAGATACCAGTGTGCTATCTTTTCTGATCAAGACAGCCTCCAAAGAAGAGATGTCACTATTGTCTTTTATATCCCCAAGTAAAATCACAACTACCAGGTATGTAAACAATTTTTCAGGTATCCAATATATAGCACAGTGAGATTTCCAGAAGATGTACCAATCTGAAGTTTGCTAATAAACACAGTCTATCTTTAGGCCTACTTTGTAACAAGGTCCAGAGAATATTAATTACTTGGATAAACCATCTACCCATACATTTGATCCATGATGATTCTATTTTTTGGTATTCCTTTATCTTATCAAACATTCCTATCTCTGTTGAGCATGTTTGTTGATCTGGGCTACCGAACAAACATTTCTTTACTCCTAACAGCACCTAGATTTTCTTTTAGGGGATTGCCTCTTCCCTTATGGGGTTACACTGTCTTACCAGCATAGTCAGATGTCCTACACTTTACTTATGTTCTATCTCCCTAGAAGATGAACTTTAAGAGAAAAACAGAAAGATAATGCAGATTGACTCCATGAATTACATGTGCCATGTTGCATACAGTTTCTTTTCTGAGATGGAATCTACAATTTCTGATTTCTGGCTCCCTGGGTTGCCATTCATTTTCCAGTGCAAATTTCCAGCTTTCCCATTGATTCTTTGAGTTCCCAACAGCCTTCCAACAATGCTGCTGTTGTTCAAGTCAGCAACAAACACTACCACCAAAGAAGCCACAGTGACCTACTCAGAGCAAGGTATGTTCTTCCCATGATGTATTATAATGTCGTTCCTTCTCACAAAATCTCCAGTGCCCACAAGACTGGGATCACTGGTTCAGTTCGCTGGGACATCCCTTTACTTCTGCTCATTTCTGACATATTTCCTTAACAAAGCCACAATGCAGAAGCTAGACCAAAATGGTAAGTGTTACCTCCTCACTGTATCCAGGGTGAACCCTCAGTCTAGAGTTATCAGTGGCCTCAACATACAATTTACAGCAGTGCTGTGTCCTGCATTGTTACTGTTTTTCCCTAACTCAAGCTTACCCTTCCCAAACTGATACACATAAATTCATCACCTCTTCAATGTCTTATAAAATTAAAAAAGGATATCTGATATCATAACTAAGGCCTGAGAATCAATCCAAAGGGATTGAATACTGCTTAGTTTTCAAGCTATACCCACTACCCTCCTCATGTCATCTGGCATTACCATTTTGGGTCTTTATCTTCTGTCCCTCAACCTGCTGTTTAAGAAACTATCCATCAGCTTGGAAGCTCTTTTGCCAAATGTATACATACTTCCTTATCTTTGTATGCTACAGTGCATCTCCCTCTGGAATCCTTATAGGCCACGGTCACACTTACATACTATGCTTACATAGGCAACAACTCCATTTCGGTAGCTCTGTGTTGGCCATTCTCCATCGTGTCCCAACTGGGGCAGTCAAAAAAGACCAGATGCCTAGCAATTAGTTACCTCAGAGGCAACACCATACTCTTCTCAGGAAGTCACAATTGTAGTCACTCCTTCTAGAATTAAAGATTCTTAGGATGGTCTACATTGACAGGTGTCAAGGTGATGATACTTGAAGAGCAAAATTTCACATAATATCTTAATGTGCTTTAAATTTGTTCTTCCTCACCTTCCAAGTCAGAAAGTAATTGCTTTCTATTGTCCATCAGAGTGGATCTTTTCTATACATACCCTTTGTAACACACTTCCTGCACATGGAGAAATGTAGTAAAAATGCTGTCCATAGACCTATATGGTGAAACAAGCCTTCTGATCCATTCAGAACAGACGGCCCTTAAGGGAAGGAAGGTCCATGGAATGAAGGCAGGGTATTTTGCCTCCTTTGATCCTTGTCTGGATACTTTCAGACAGATGTAGCCTGCCCACCTACCCCTCTTGGTGGTACAGGACCCCAATCCCAATCATTTAAGTTGCCTCTCAAAAACATCTAAGCAAATTCCACCTGCATTCTTATAACTGCACTTTTGCCTTTATTTCTTGTTTTTGATAGCTTTTGAAATTGTAAAAGCAACATAAATTCAAGGCAGAAAACTTGAGAGAACAGAAAAGCACAAAAGAGGAAGAATCCAAAATTACCTGAAAGTGCATCATTTATAGATACCCACTTTAACACGTTGGAATATAACTTTTCTCTTTATTGTGATTTACAGAGAAGGAAATGATACTATTATTAACATTTCCTTAACTTGATAAGTATTATATTGCCAGGTAATCTTCAATGGCTGGCTTTCCACTCACATATGTTGTCCATCTCCTCGTTAGGCATTGTGAAAGTTTCCCAGTGTCTCACTATTATAATATACGGAACTGAACATCTACCTATATAGCTCTTTGTTCATGGCCATGTATGATTATTTTCCTGGGAGCAGAATTAATGTGGCACTCATTTCCAAGATTTCTGAGGTATATGTCAAGATGCATTCCAGGACATTTGTAATAATTGATCCTCCCCCAATAATTGAGGACATGTGTTTTTCCATATCCCTCCCAACACTTGATATTATTTTTCATTTGCCTTTTTGCCAATTTCATGGAGGTATATGGGAATATCATATTAATAACACTTTCTTGATTACTTGCTATGTAGAATATTTTGTATGATTACTTTCATCTGCATTTCAACTTTGGGCTTAATTAGCTATTTATATCTTTTTCCTATTTTTTATGGATAAGTTTATTTGTAAGTACTCTTAAATATTAAGAATAATCACTGTATCCTGGTATACATACTACAAAAATTTGTGGCTTGTCTTCATTTTGTCTATGTAGAATTTACCTTGACCTTGTAATTATATGCCTCTCTTCCTTTTGATTATATAAACATTTACCTATGTTTCATTTTAATATTTATATTTAACTCTCAACCATCTATAATTTATTTCAGTGTATAGTGTGTACTTTATTACTTTCTAAACAGTCAATCAGTGATCTCAACACCTCTTATTGAGTAGTTCATCATTTTCTAACTAATTTGAAGTGCTATCTTTATCATACAATAAGTACTTACTCATTGGTTTATTTAGTTCCACTGAGACTGTTATATGCACCAAGACCAAACCATTTATTTATTGTAATCTTGAAGTATACCTTAATACCTGACAGTTCACATTTGTCAAACTCCATCATCCCTTCCCTGATTTTTTTGAAAATGGTTTCAATATTCAATATCACCTATTTTTTTCCCAGAAGAACCTTAGAATTGTTTATAAGTGCCCCCTTTATTTTCAAATAGTTGGGGACTGACATTAAGATCACAGACATAACTGGCCCACCTATACAATATGGAGTTTTCCTACTCACAAGTGTGCAGAACTTCCCCACTTAATCACATTTCTGTTGTACACATACAGTAAAGGTCGATGGAAATCCTGCATACAATCACCATTGCTGGATTTATTATTTTTTGATGCTCTTGGCTTCCCATTAACTCTCCCTGATAGAATCTGAAGAGGCCTCCAGCCACCATGCCTGCTGCAATATTGTGCATGGGAGGCTGGAGGGTGTAGCAGGGCTGGTAGGATGACAGCACAAAGGTTTAGTCCCAATGGTGGCTCCGTCACACCCACTATTGGTGACACTGGCCAAGTTACTCCCTTTTCTGTATCTGTTTATTTCTCTGAAAAATGAGGGGTTTGGTCTACACACCAAGGTTCTTTTCAGACTAAAATTCAGATTCCCTTAAAATAAAAGCGGATGGCACCACCCATTGAGGAGGTTGGAGCCCAACAGAAACTGAAACAGTGTCTAATTTAGTCTGACAAAACCTAGAGACAGTGAGCTTGCACGTGGGATCTTAAAAGGCAAGACACACATGTGGAGTCTCCCCATGTAGACCATGTGTGCAGAACTGACAAGCAAGGCTGAGGGTGGAAGATTTTATCTGAGGGGAAGGGAGAGCATGGGTCATGGTAGACTCGACCAGAGAGTGGCAATTGCAGGACAATGGATTGGAGCAAGTTTTCACAGTCTTGTTTCTTTTAGCAACACCTTGGGTGAAAGTTCTGCAGAATCTTCTCATTCAAAACATTGCAGCGCTAGTCAAGAAAACTCAGCTGAGTCTTAAGATTTCCTTGGTCCAAATGATAACTAAGGAATCCAAGTAAATTAACTCAGGGGTCTTCACCTTTCTAAGAGTTGAGAGGGTACAGGAAGTACAGAGAAATATGATCTTGGTGCAGAAGGTGGACCAGGACATGAGACCTGTGAAAGGTTGGGTATGGGCAGGAGTGATCTCTTCACTCCAGGTCCTAGAGTGAGGCTTGGATAGGCTGGGCATGCAGAACTATGCCAGGGAAGTAGATGTGTTCAGGTGATGCCTCGGAGAAAGAGCCTGGCTCCACAGCCAGGGGCAGAGGCAGACTCCACAGGTGAGCACCTTCTCCCACCAGCTGTTCAAGAGAGGTGGGTGTTGGAATGCTGCTCCGAGGCACTCTGGCCTCGCTCAACCTGGCATTTCACACACCCATCTCTTAACCTCATTCTCAGCCTATTTCATTCCTCTGCCCACACAGTGTTTATGAAAATCTCTCCTCCCCACCAGATGAAGCACGAGACCTGGGCTCCTGGGCCACATGGGAACATTCCCACATTCAACGAGCCACTGGGCAAAAGACCACTGGGTGGCCACCTTGTACCACTCACTCAAGGTAGAAGGACACCATCCTGCACTTGGGGGTCACAGATGTTCTTAGGGATAAGAAAACCATCAGGCCACAATCTGAGAAAGAGCAGCTTTGGGCTTGCAAATGAAAAACAAAAACACCTTACAGGAGAAGGGAGATAAAGACTCACGTAGCTTTGCTATTTGTTTACAAAGCAGGGGACAGCAGTCAAGGGACAAGTGAGGACCTGTGTGGCATTTTATAATCACTGTGTCTACTGTCTAGTGTCTAGCTACATGTTTTCTTCTAAAATCTAGCATCTTGCTGTTTAAAATGTGGTCCATAGACAAGCAGACCTGGTGCTGCTAAGGAGCTTGTTAGCAATGCAGAATGCTGGGCGCCACCCTGCAGCTGCTAAATCTGAACCCATGTTTTAACAGCCCCAGGACAGCACTGCTATGCACCTTGCTGTAGTTCGAGATGTGCTACTCTGACACTGCTTCTCAATCTGGGCTGCACACTGGCATCATCTTGGACGAGAGCTAGTGCCCAGGTCTATGTTCACACCCAGAGATAATGACTTAATTGCTCTGTGGTGCAGCCAGGACAATAGGATTAAAAAAAAAACAAACAAACTCCTTAGGTGAGTCCAATATGCAGTAAAATTTGAGAACCACTGGTCCATATAAATGGATTAAAAGAAAAAGAAAACGAGAAATTCCTTCCCTGACTATGTATAGAATCATAGAAAGCTTTGTGAGAAACTACTACAAAATTCACTGAGAACTGAGCAGTGAGAGCGATGGTGAACATTTTAGAGCTTTCAAAGATACAAATAGCACACTGTAGCATGTGTTCACAGCCGCTGAACCACTGATTTGATGCCTTTATCAAATAATGCCAGTAAATGATGTACTTACAAAAAGAAAATTAAAAACATTGAATCATGCTCTTTGGTAGAGTTAAAAAAATAACACTTCCTTTCTCTCATTCTCATCTTGCCTTGAGACTAATAATAATTTTCCTCATATAACAATTTCATACCATGGAAAATGAGAATAGTTTTGTGCTTTGGTTCCCTCGGCACAATTTATTTTGCATTGCACATTTCCATCTGATAATGCGCTTTGCACTAGGCTTACATAAATATAGTAGAAGTGCTTATGTTCACTTGTAGAACACAGAGTTTCCTTTTACTTACTCACTTCTTTAATGTAGCTGGACATCAATCTTTCTAGCTTAGAAAGGAGGTTTTATTTCACTGCCAGAGGACAGAACTTCCAAAAAACACAAATGTCTTTCAGCATCATGTTGAGTAAATAATCAAGGGTCTATGAATTGGTCTCTCTCTAACTTCCTGCCTTATTTTGCTTTCAACTCATAGGTGAGCTATGAAAGGACATGTGCACTAATGTTCCAGCCACCTAGGCAGGACATCAGCCCAAAAGACAGGTCTTGGCTTACAATGTTTCCCGTGCTTTGCATGTTTATTTGCTTCTGGAGTTTGCCAACAAAAAACAACATGTACACATATCTGTGGACCAGTGAACGCCTTTCCCGTGAATTCAAGCCATTCATAAAATTGACTCAGGAAAATATACAGTGATTCCCAGTTCGAGTTTCCCCAACTATATCAGGTTTTACATATGATATGACCATATTTGATGAGACTTGACAGCAGAAAACCTGTTAGTATTCCTTATTCCATGTCCAGAGGCAGTTGGAGTTCACACTCCACCCATCTACCTTAAATTCCTGCATATGATACTGGAGCTCCCATGACCCCAGCAGCCAGCCAGCCAGCAAGTTTGCTGAGACTGAGGTGAAGACAATGACCAGAGACTCTGGATGGTGCTTCTCCCAGGTCATTCAGCAGCCAGGAATGTAGTGTCAGGAATGGGTCAGAATGGAGTCCCCAGGACAAGTCCACGCTGAGACAGGACAACAGTGAGGTCTTGGGAGGCTGGCCAGGAGCCGTGGCTTTTAGTTCAGTAGAGGGTGGGGGACCGACAGCTCTCCTGATCCAAACCAAACTTTCCAGCTCAGCAGGATCCAGAAGAAGTCACTGCCCCCATCCATGTGCAAAGGAAACCCATTCCAATCAGGATGGTCTGGCAGAGCCCACCAAGTCTCCTTGGATTGTGAACTGGCCTATAAAAAACTTGTTCATTCTCTTTATTTTCTTGAAGATTCAAAAAGGACAAAAATGCACATGGTAGAAGTTTCCCTTTCACTCTATCCCTAGGCTGTCAAGCTCCCTCCCTGGAGACAGTGGCATAAAGGATCTCGATACATGAATACTGACACTGCCTTCCTTGTTGGAAAGGTTCTGCTCTGATGAGCGAAGGATTCACTCTCGCACCCTGAGGAAAGGCTCACATACAACTCTGTCAGTTTCCTGCCCTCATTACTTGGGAAGTCCCAGAGTACCACTCAATATGGTATGGAGAAGGAATGCACAAAACCCCAAAAACGAACTACATATCTCCAGCATATAGATGGGACATTCAATTCTATAATATTCCCCCCTATCCCACCACTAAATATTCACTGAGCTCTTTTTCTGTGTTGACAGACTTGCTAGATGCTGCAAAAGAGGAAACCATGAGCAAATTATGTGCTTTCCTTTTGCATGATTTTAAACGTGGGTGAGACTGGTATTTCCACTCCAGTTGGTGGTGATACAAGCAGAGGAAAATGAAGGGATCAAGTGAGGAAGAGGAGGGGGAGGCATGACTACAGATAAAACCTTGAGGGATTGGGAAAGGAAAGAATAGAGAGTGAGCTTGTCCCATATTGATTTGTGGCCCTCCACAGCCCTACAATTACACCTTAACAAGTACTTGAATATGACATTTCTTTCTCTATGCCTGGCCAAAGTGGAGCTGAGGGTACAGGATTCTACAGCAGGGATTAATGGGCTCTGTCTTGGGTCATGGTCAGTTGAGGACAGCCCTGGTATCTTCTCAGTTGGATTGTGCCTTCTGTGAGGTTGGGTGTAGACAAGGTAAGTGGTTGCAGGTGTTGGCTATCAGTCTATTTCTCACCATCACCAGACAAACAAGTATTCTTTTCCCATTTTACAGTCAGGAAAACAGAATCAGAGAGGTTGAATGGCTTGTTTAAGGTTCCTGAACAAGGTCAGGAACCCAAGGCTGTTTGTTACTAGACCCCAGACCCTTTTATCCCCACCCTCTTACTATAAATAGGCCATGTCACCTTTATATCCCTTTTGATTATTGAACTGAATAGGTGTAAATTAGGGGTTTTCCATATTCCCAATTTAACTTCAAAAACTAGGCCTCATTTCACAACCTTTTCACATGTTGGAATAACAAGTTATAACTACTGCCCCCTTTGCATGTTTCTCAATCATCAGTTGTGCTTCAGATGGGCTCTCAAACACAAAGGTGTCTTTCATGGTAAAACAACTGATAAAAATGACTTTGTTTTTGGTGTGAATGCTAAATTTGACAGCAACTTGTTCTCAGTGGTTATAGCATTGATTCACTGTTTTTATGTTTTGTTTGTTTTGTTTTTGTTTTTGGTTTTTTTTTTTTTTTTTTTTTTTTTTTTTTTTTTTTTTTTTTTTGAGACAGGGTCTCACTATGCAGTTCAGGCTGGCCTTGTGCTCACTTTGTAGCCCAGGCAGTTCTCGAACTTGCAATGATCCTCCTACCTCAGCCTCCTGAGTGCTGGAATTACACGTGTGTACCACCACACCTGGCTCAATTCACTGTTATTTTTAAACATAAGCCCAATGCCTTCCAAGCATAAACACAAATTTGAAAACAACATATACGTATCTATCTTTAATATATGCAAATCCAAATAGAATATGCAAACTAGTTAGAATATGGAGGATTCTTGTACATATATGTAGAGGAAAGAATGTATATGATAAAACTCCAGAATATCCATGTACCAAGTTATTAAATATGCAGTATACTGTGGTATAGAGTGATAACTCTTATCATTAATGTTTCAGTTTTCTTTGGCAACATTTATTGTGGATTTCTGTAGGGCAGAATGAAGAAAAAGGCCCATTCTTTCTTCTACGCAAGTGCCTTCAGAGACCTGGGCCTTTCCTCTGCATGGACTTGGTATGATATTAGAACCTCAAACTTCTCATTCTGTATGTGTGAACTTTGCAAGGATATGAGTAGGAGGGATCTTCTAGGAAATATTTCTAGAAAAATCTAAGACCACCATCAAAATCTGAGGCCTATGTGCCCAGTTTCAGGTGCATTTTGGCATTCATTTGTCATGATTCTGATGGCTTCTAACCTCCGTGCACCTTCATTTGCCTCTACAGCACGTACTGAAATGTTTCCGGATCCTCCATATGAGAACATGCCACTCACCTACACACACCCCAAAAAGGAAAATATTAACAATAGCACAACCAGCTTCCAAAACAAATAAATTAAAATCTGCTCACTGGCCTCGCCCATACTTATCAGTGTCTTAGCAATGATGTATCTAATGATGGAAAACAAATACTTCAGGAGGAACAGAACGTCAGAGCAAGGAGGGAACCTTGGAGATGAAGAAAATAAGATCCAGAAAGGTGACTTCTTAGGGTTGGGACTAGAATCCAGGTCTCTGTAGACCAACCAATGTGTATAGGTCGAGTGCAAATTTGATTTTTCCTCCTTTTCCAAATGTATTAGTTTCTTAATGCTGAGGTAACAAATTACAACAAATTTAATGACTTAAAACCACAGAAATGTATTTACCTTCAAGTTCTGGGGATCGGAATTCTGAAATGAGCCTCGAGGGGCTAGAACCCAGGTGTGATTCCGATCAGGTACGGTTTCTCTGTAGTTTGTAGAAGAGAATCTGCTTTTTGCTTTTCCAGTCTGAATTCTTTGGCTTGGCCAGCATCTCTGCTTCAATCATCACATCTCCAATTTGCATTCTGACCTGCCTGCCCTTCTCTTTTAAGGATCTCTGTGATTGCAATGGACCCAGCCATCCAGGGTAATCTCATTTCCAAAGTCCTTAATCACATCTGCAAAGTCCCTTTTGCCATGTAAGGTAACACATTCACAGTTTCTGGGGATTAGGAGGTGGATATCTTTGGGGGGCCATTACTCAGCCTTCCACATCAAATACAATAAAAAGAATTTCCCGTTGTTGTCTACAAAAATATCATCTAGTTTGATGACCCTTCTAAAATGCAAAATGATAGAGCAGTAGGAATAGGAAAACTACACTTTTGCTTGGGGGCTCAGAATTTACAGGCCAACAGAAGTCAGAAACTCAAGCACATGACTTTGTCCACAGTGCTACCCAAATTTAAGTAGGTATGTGATGGCAGAATCGTAAGTGGGAAATCTGGTCGTAAACTCAGAGGAACTTAAAACACACCAACCTGAAGAACTTTCATCGAAGTAGACAAAAAACTCTAAACAATAAATCACCATGGATTCCCTCCATGCATATGCGTGACTCTTTCAACCCTTAGCCAGGGACTTGAACACAAAATGTTCCATGTGGTCCAGTAATATCCACACAGGCCCTGCTCATCCATTCCAAGGCAATTCCCACCTCCTCCGTACCTCTTATCATCTTAGCGCTTGCAGTTTTCTTGATAAGTATCTTACTGTGATGAACATTACACCCATGCTTATTTCCTTAGGATAAATTCTTAGAAGTAGTATTTCTGGGTCAACAAGTAAACAGGGCTTATTTTATAGCCTTACAATGTATACTACCAACCGGCTCTCATAAAAGTAAGAACTTACACACCCAGCAATATGAGTCTCCAGCCTTATTTGCCTTGTACATCCACACTTACTTTTATCTTTGTTAATTTGATCAATAAAAATAATCTCATCTTAATTAATTTACATTTCTTGGAAGACTAGCAAGGGTGGACATCTCTTCTATATTTATTGACAATGTATACTTATTCTTTTATGATTTTCTTATTAAGAAATTCATTCTTTTACTGATATGTTAAAATTTTGTTACTGGTTCTTAAGAGTACTTTATATATTAAGGATATGAATTTTCTTTAGAATTCAAATATTGAAAAGTATTGCCTATGAATTTTCTTTCTGTAGTGGTATCCATAGTGCTTTGGTGATATTTTGAAATTTATAATCTGGAATGTTTCTGTTTTCTTTTATGGCTTTATTCTTCAATATGCTGATTTCCTTTTTGTGAGTTACATAAATATTTATTTATATTTTCTTAGAGAACCCTATGCTTCCATTTAAAAATATTTCAATGAGAACTTACTTTAGATCAAAATTGTTTCTTTTTAAAGACTTAGCCTATCATCTCAGAATTATTTGTGACAAAATCCACTCTTTCCCTATGGATGTGAAATGCCACTTTTATTACATGTTAATTTGTTATACACAATTGGGTTTCTTTTTGAGTTGGCTCCTGAGTGTATCCCTTCTTGTGTCAGTGTCATAATGTTTTAATTATTTCAGCTTTATAGTGTCTACAAACAATTGATGGTACAAATCTTTCATGTGTTTAGTTAACATTTTCTTGTACTATCTTAAAGGTGAACTTTAGAATCATTTAGTTAAGTTCCCCCTGTAGAAAGAAAAACTAGAACTGAATTAGATTCCAAAAGTAATAATGGTAAGAACAATTTTGTAACATTGAGCTTTCTGATGGAGGGATAGATCTCTTTAGTAGAAAAAAAAAAACCTTAAAAGGAAAGATCTATGGTACTCTTTAAATAGATTCTGAACACATCTTTTAAAAATTATTCGTTATTTTACACAGTCTGTATTTTAAAACTATTTCAAGGTGATCATCTCCAATATATTTTTACTGTTACTCTTGCTATTATTTTGTGAATTTCTTGGCATCTTAAATCTTTAAGTGTACTGCTAACTACACACACAATGCTGTGTGGCAGGTCATTAGGACCTTTTCACCTTGCATAACTGGAACAGTAATTCCCCATTTCTCACATATCTATTGTATTTTTAATTGGTTATTGATGATTTCCAGGAAAAGTATTGACCATTTTCTGACTTGCATTCTACTGGATACTCTTCTTATTTCTAAAAGGCATTCTGTTGTGTGTGGTATAAGCAATGCTACAAAGCTGCCAGTATACTCACATGAGTGGACCTTGAAGTTCCTGCAACTAGAGGAAGACGTGTTGGGACCAGACTATCACTGATGTTGTCAGGATCACAGAAACTAGAGAGGGGAGAGTTGTGAGCTGTAGCTGGAGAGGGAAGTGGGGGCTCCATGGGAAGATCTGGTAGAGAAAAAGACAGCTTGGGTTTTTCTTTCACAGTGTGTTCCTAATGCAGTTGGTTTTGTAGTTGATTTTGACAAGAAAGAAATAGCTGTGGGTTTGTCACTTAAACTAGAAGTTCGCATGCATGATCAATAATCCTATCTCCTTGCAACAAAGCAGAGACCTCACTTTAGGAGGCTCATCTTTAAAATGGGAGGCAATTCTTTTCAGTTTAGTGCACTGCAATGTTTAAACCAGACCTAACACTACACATAAAACAATGACAAGTACTTAGTGCACTTGTTATGTAGGAAGCAATGAAACTAGGAAAAGCTGCCCTTCTTGGTCCCTGTCTATAAGAGGCTGAGCTCCTTGGGCATCTTCTCCTTTGGGCACATGGTACTCAAGCTCTGCAAGCTTCTGAATAAGCACAAATTGTGGAAAGGAGGCTCAGGCCAGTGGGCAGGATGAGAGAGGGTAGCCAGTAGGCTTTGGAAAGGCTGTGGTAGCCTCTAATCTGAAGCTTGACATAAGACTTTCACTGCTAAGAACCTTGGCCCTATCAGCCTGGCCAGTAAGAATCATTTTGAAGGCTCTGTATGACAGCTGTCCAGGTGAAGGCACTCTTTCCATCATTTTTATATCAAATGTACAAACTGTATTTTTCTAAATGGTGTTGCATTTATTTACTGTCAAGTACTTGAGTGTTGTTCTGCTTTGAAAATTATTAGCCATGAGGAGAAAAATAATTAAAAACAGCTTATTCTGGCATTAACTCTTAGCTCTGCCAATGGAAGAAAGCTGATTTTTTTTCTTTTTTGGGTACCAGGAATCAGACTTTGGACCTTGTTCTTGCCAGATAGGCTTGTGCTTACCACATGCTGCTGACCTACATCCCTGGCCCCGATTTGGTGTTTTTAATACCACAGAAAACTGACTTTTGGGGTAATTTCCAGCTTACAAAAAGTAGCATTCCAAGAGCTTGTTTAAAAATCAGCTGGTTAGATCTCCAAATCTGCAGGTCACAGATTACAGGGAAGAGGAGAGAGTGGTAGTACAGCTTCTGTGAACTGGTCTTATCTACTGCACACCTGACCTGGCCACAAACTTCCTGAAAATACAGATTCCATATGCATGGTGAGCTATCAGCAAGTAGGTATGGGGCTCCCCAGGGCCAGGGTTCTCACTGCCTATCCTGGGATGGGACTGGCGTATCAGCTGGGGGATGTGTTGCAGGTGACCAGAGATACAAGGCATGGTTGTCAGGCTCAATAGGGGAATGGGGAAGAGGCTGGAAGAACACAAGCCATAGGCTAAGGGTTTGGGACAAGTTTGGGAGAGGAAAATCAAGACAAGGATAGCGGGCTTTTCCCCCTTTATCAATAAGATAAGTGGAAGGCAGGAGAGAAGGGGCCATCACTACTAACTGTAAGAGGTGGCAGGCACAAGGATATGGAGGATTCCGCCCTTCTTTCCCTGACTTTGTGGAGGACAGGGAATCCCACCATATGCACATGAGCTTGGTCCAATCCATTCTGTACAAAGTGCACATCTTCCAGGGTTTCAAGGTTGATATTTGTTCAATACTGTTGTTAGCAAGTCCTTATACATTCACTGAATCTTTGCTGCCACGGATAGTTAAGGAAACTGAGATTCAGTCTGCACTGTATTAGAGTCAGGCAGGTCTTCATCCTATGCCTGTGATTTTCTACTCTAGTTGCATATTAGAACCCCTGGGGAGATTTAAAACACACTGGTGCCTGGACCTCATCCTCACATCCTGTGAGTTAGAATCTTTGGGGTGAAGTTGATTTGAATAATACATGTTATTTGACTGAATATGGTCAAAAGAGTGTCATTTCAATAAATGACCAACATAAACATTTATTCATAGGAAATCAATTTTTAACATGCTAAACTTTCACAATCTGGTGCATATTGTATATTGTCAGCACAACTCCCTTTGGACTAATTACAGGCCAAATGCTGGGCCTTGCAGCTCTAGGCAAACTGCTGAAGATATCTAGAAACTTACTCTTTGCAAGCAGGATACACATGCAAATGGCCCAAGCCTCAGAAATTACTTCAGGTAAAATCTTAACATTCATCAGGTGTGTTGGTGCACTCCTGTAATCTCAGTACTTGGGAGACTGAGGCAGGAGAATTGCAAGTTTGAGACCAGCCTGGTCTATATAGTGAGTTCAAAACCAGCTTGATTTACATAGCAAGGCCTTGTCTAAATAAACAACCAAAACAACAACAACAACAATGACCCCCAAACCATAACAACAAGATACCTGAGCATCTTCCCTGGACTGAAACAAAACAAAACAAAACAAAACAAAACAAAACAAAACACAGACTTTTAAAATATTGGCACTGTCCTCAGGCACAGGATGGCCTGCACCTAGCCTCCCCTAACACTGATTTGCTCATAACTCGCGAGGCAGTCATTTAATTCAGGTAATGGTTTACAGTTTCACCAGGTTTGCCACTCAAAAGATGCTGAGGGCAAGGGCTGCCCCTCACCCACCTCTGATGCTCAGCATAGCCCTCTGCAGTAAGCCTCCCATTCGGTTTTAAAAATACTTTTAAGAAAAAAGTCAAATTGGGCCAAAAAAGTCCTTCAGTGTAATAATATCTTTTTCCCCTAAGGTACAAAAGTACTTTCTCTTTCTTTTTTTGAAAAAATATAATTGTCCCCTAGATGGTTAAGAATTTAATCCCAGTAGCTCCAGTTCCTCAATTAGGTATACTGTCTCTATTTAATGATCTAATCATTTTTCTTTCTTCCTTTCTACCTTATACTCCCACTTTTTAGTCTCACAGCATTAGCATGGAAAGGGAAATAAGGTAGAAGTTTCCCACATAAATTGCTATAAATAGTCTCTACCATGATCCTCAACCTCTCCCAGAGCCTTCGCATAAATGACACAGACCTGTCTGTATTTCAAATGGCAGTGTGGAGGGTTTGACAGTGTGACTTGCTCAACCAAGCAGTCCTGTTGTTTTTGATCTCAGAGTACAAGTGACATATGCCCAGCACCTTTGTAGGAAGCGGAAACCCCCATTTCTGTCTTCTGCTTCCTCTTCCTGGCTTCTCTGGCCTCCAGCCTTCCTGCCAGCATCCTGGGGGCTCCTTTCCATGTTCTTTCCATGTTCCTTCTGAATCTTGTTGCTCAGAGTAGGACCCAACATCCCACATCTACCAAAACCCCTACTAATGGGGCAGACTATGATTCTTCTTTGTTGAGTACTGTAATTCTAGTAATAAAGCTCAAGTTTTGATCTCTACCACAATACACATTCGCACACCACTCGCGAACAGGCAGAGTGGGGCTGCCTTTGATCCCTCTCTAGTGTCAAGGGGATGTTCCTTAGCCTTGACCTGTGTCATTTACTGGGTCAAAGTCTTTTATGACTTGAAACTCTACTGTTGTCCCTAGCAACTGGGTCAGGCCATCTTGGTTTTTCACACACCATCTGTTACATATATGTTACTGCTTTCTCACTCTTTATTTTCATAAATTTAAATCAAAAGATTTATAAGCAAATACATAGGATTTACTATGTAGCTGGCTCTCTAAGCTCTTGACATTTAATTCTCATGATACTGTGAGGTAGGTTCTGCTCTCTCTACTTTACAGTTGGGAAAACTGAGGGACACAGTTGTTAAGTAACTCACCAAAGGTCACAGTCTCCAAGGGGCACACAGTTAAAATTTGAACCCATGCTGTCCAGTTTCAGATTCCACCACCATGCTTTTAATACTTGTGATTTTTACGTTCAGACAGGTTTTCATCAAGCCAAATAATGAAAAAGGTGTAATTCCCTCACCTGCTAATGAGAAGTGAGAATTCAGCGAAGCACAAGCTCTGACCTAGAATCCATCTCCACTGCATGTCCACCCAAGGACCTGGCAGACAGGGACACTGTGAACACTAAAGTAAAAGGGGGAAGGCTGCACTTGATCCCTCACTCATTTTGTGATCCAGAGTCCTGTAAGTTTGTCCTCCACATTTCAGTGAGGAGACTGTCACATCTAACCACCTATCTGTAGTTAGATTTGTGCAAAAACACTTAGTGGAGGAAGTATCCTGATGCCTCAGCATAGGAACTGAGTTTTTTGCTGAATGAAAGGACAAACATCTAAAGGATGATTCCATCATTTTGTGATAAAAAGCGAAATTTTAAAAGAGCTTATTGATAAACATACATGCACACACAAGCACATCACGTGCACACATGTGCATGCACACACGTAATTACATAAACATGTACACTTTGCTTTAAGATGTATATCTAATTTTTAATGAAACAGAAAATTAAAAACCCATGGAAATTATTTTCATCTGTCTTGGAGAAGAGAGAGAGAAGGAGTCACACAATTAATGTAAAATGTTTGTAAATTTCTCTTTAAATACAGTCTGGGTGAAATATGTATATGTCTCTCTCTGTGCATCTTTAAAGCATAGTGGTGAAGTACTTAGAACTCTGTAGCTGGTTATCTGGGCTTCAATCCTGTCTCTGCAACTTTTTAACCGTGTGACTTTGGGTAAGTCACTTAACTTCTCTGGGCCTCAGTTTTATCAATGATAAAAGGGACTAATAGCAATATGTACCTTTTTGAGTAGTTGTAGGAGTTAAAATTACTACATATAGACTAGTGTCCAACACACAGTAAGTGCTCTGTAAGTATTAGTTCTTATTATATGGATTCCATTGTGATAAAATACAAGTTCATTTTAAGGGTTACTGAGCTCTCATAGCAAATTTGGCCATCGTGCATATGAATGAATTTATTATAATGTAATACTAAAGGCACTACTACTATCTGTGGGGGCTTGCACATTTTTTTCTTTTACTATGAATTTTGAACAAAGTTGGGAAGTACTGGCCAAGGGTTAAAGTGGTAAGTTACCCACAGTGACGTCAACCAAGTTATTATTTAGCCAGGTTTGTACTTAGGATTCTATTCAGGAACTATGCTGCTTTTATTTAACAGGATATCAGTTGGAAAGAGTGCTAGAGACAGAATTTTGTGTAAGTTGCCAAAATTTTATAGGGGCATGCCATAACTTGTTATGGAAGATTAGCAAGATTTATATATGACAGATTTCATAGCAAAATCTGAACCCTCCACTTTCAAAGGGGTTGTCTTTTTTTTTTTTTTTAACTTATTTGTTTGTTTGTTTGAGACAGGGTCTCCCTTTGTAGTTCAGGCTGGTTTTAAACTTATTACGCAGGCCAAGCTGGCCTCAAAGTCAAAAACAACCTCATGCCTCAGCCTCCCAAGTGCTAATATTATAGGTGTGTGCCACCATGCCCAGCTTGAATCTTCCATTTATGAGAAGACCTACCATGCAAGGAAGGGAAGGATGCTCATCAAATTCCAAATCACCCAAAGTTGAGATGAGAAAAGGCCGAAAAAAAAGGGATTTCTCTCAACTGCTGAATGATAAATGGGAAGGAAAAGATGTTCTTGAGCCCTAGGATACATGGTGTCTGTGTGCAGGTAAAACCGAGGCTTTTCATTCTATTTTGTCTTACCCTTTTCTATGTTTGTGTATTCAAGAGGCATCACAGTCAATGCAACCTGGTATAAAATGGCCAGATGTTTCAAACCATCTTCCATTATACACTCTAATGTGTGTAATGACTTTGTAAAACAGAGCACTAAGAAGCGCGATCCAGGATGAATCCATGCAACAATAGTTGCAGAGCCTGCTAAGAGGACATTTTAACTCTGCGGGGCTGGAACAGCTGGTCTCTGTTACCACCCAGGCAGATGCTCCAGGCTGATCACAACCTCAGAAAACAAAGCAAAGCCTCTTCCCAAAGCCTCTGTGCTCTTCACGTCATCTCAGCAAGGCCAGGAGAAAGATACTGGAGGTGATGGTCAAGTTCCAAGGTGCTGATTTTTTTTCTACCAAACTCTTGACCAAGTGCTAGAAAGTCAGTCCTCAAACATCCCATGATCCAGCTGAGAAGAGCTCCAAAGATGAGGAAAAATGTGTTACCTGAGAGTGACAGCATCTCAGCCTACCAGGACATGTACCACTCAGCCTGTTTTTCCTGACCTATAGAAAAATGTGGCCAGGGATAAAAATGCAGATTCCTAGGTCTCATTAGCATGTGGCCCAGAAATCTGCTTTTAAGAGTCAGCAGAATGAGAGGAGAACGAGAAGGGCCCCGCGAGGGGCCCCCGCCCGGCCCGAGCGGCGCAGGCACCGATCAGGACTCAATATGGACTGCCCTCTGGGGTCCTGAGCCCAGGACCTTAGAGGAGAACGAGAAGGGCCCCGCAAGGGGCCCCCGCCCAGCCAGAGCAACAGTCCCGTCCCGCCCCGCCCCGTGAGCAACCTGCTGTTTCGGAGGTCTGGCTGGATTGATAGCAACCAAGGAACGTTAACCAACTTTTGTTATGTACGTTTGGCCAGGCCTCTGGTCAGCAACCCAAGCATCTCTTTACAGTGTGCAATGTAGCAAGTATGGGGGAATTCTCTTCTGCCTTGTCTTTTATTATTAATAAAATTAAAAAATAAATAAATAAATAAATAAAATTTTAAATTCTAAAAAAAAAAAAAAGAGTCAGCAGAATGAGTGTTATGCACAGTGAAGTGTTAGAACCACTGCCTTAAGGTTCAACTCCATTTGATAAAAATGCCATGAAGATACAGTCTTGCTTCATAACATGTGCATCACTGGTGACAATAAGAAGAGTTGTAATGGCAGAAGCAGCACCAAACACACTAATTCCAGAATCCTCACATCTGAGAAACTGACCTTATTGATAGGAGCTAAGGAAGGCCTAACTTCTCTGTTAAAACCAAGTGGTTACCAAGCAATCAGGTTGCATTGACTATAATGTCTCTTGAATACACAAACATAGAAAAGGGGTAAGACAAAATAGAACTGAGAGCCTTAGTTCCACCTGCACACAGGCACTGTGTATGCTAAGGCTCAGGAATATCTTTCCTTTCCCACTCATTACTTAGTAATTGTGAGAAATCCTTTTTCATCAGCCTTTTCTCACTTACAGTGGGGTTAACTCTCAATAAATCATAAACTGAAGACATTGAAAACTGAAAATACGTTTAATACACTAGTTCATATCTTAGCATAACCTGTCTTAAATGTTACATTAGCCTGCACCTGGGCAAAATCATGTCACACAAGTCTATTTTATAATAAAGTGCTGAAAGTCTCATATGATTAAGTGCTGAAAGTGAAAAGCAGGATGGTATATAAGCACACTTTCACACCATCATAAAGTTGGCAAATTGTGACCCAAACCATCCTAAATTGGAAATCATCTCTGTTTAAAATTTCTGCAAGAGTGGATAAAGATTTAGGAGTCACAGAGCCACTTCTAGAGATCCGATGAGCATTCCCAGAACTATATGGGAAACCGTCACTTGTGGGGGCCAATCTAGCCAGACAATGAATACTCTGGGAGTGCTGCTGGGCTGGGGAATGAGGCCCAGGTGTCAAACTGCAGAGAACAGGGTGGCCTTCATGTGAGGCCAGCATAGCAGGTCTCCTGCTTGCAACACAGGCAGGAGCCTCGCGGACAGCTACAGCTGCTGGGCAGCAAGGCCAAGGCAGCCTACACCCAGCACCTGCCAGGCTGTAGACCTGCAGGGCAGCAAAGCAGTCACTACTTTGTCTTTCTCTTTAGACACTGTGGAAAAACAGGAAGGTACAAAAGACATGAAAATGACCTATATTCTTATGAACTAGAGATAATTAACGTTAACAGTATCTCCCTTTGTTTTTGTATCCCTATGTATGTATTATATATACATGTATATATATATATATATATATATATACATATATATATATGAATCTAAATTATCAGTCCACTTTATATACTTTTCCTATGTGTGTATCATGTGCATTTCCCCACCTCATAAACATCCTTTGTCAACATTAAAGGGCTGTCTAATATTCTCTTTGTCTACCTGTCTATAACTAATTCCCTCTCATTGACATTTAAATGGATTTCTCTTCATTATAATGAATAATAACCTAACACCTCTTATTATTTAAAAAAATAGATCTGTAAACATACAACTGTAGCTGGGCATGGTGGCGCAGGCCTTTAATTCCAGCACTCGAGAGGCTGAGGTAGGAGGAGCATTGTGAGTTTGAGGCTGGCTTGGGCTACAACGCAAGCACAAGGCCGGCTGAGCAACACAGTGCGACCCTGCCTCAAAAAACCAGGGCCAGGAGTTTGGCTCAGTGATTTAAGCATCTGTCTGACAGGCACGAGGTTGTGAGTTCAATCCCTAGTGCTACAAAAAAAAAAAAAAAAAAAAAATGCAATCGTTGCTTAATGGGGCATACACAATGCTAAAGTTTTTGCTTACTAATACCAAGCGATTTAGCTCACTATTAATGTTGAGCTATTTTTTTTAAAAAGAGTATACCAATTATCACACCCATCAGCAAAATATATAGACATCTGACATTATATACGTCACATTCAGGATTGCCATTCAAAAAATGCCAACTTTATATATCAAAATATATTATGTCTATCTTTCTCAGGGAACAAGGCCATTGTTTGGATGAGGGCCTGACATATAGTAAATGCTCACTAAATATTTTTTGTTGCATGAATGATTCCAAAGGATCAGACTAGACTGGGGGTGCTGATCTTTGCCTCCTCCACGTCTAATGAGAAAAATGTGTCGTATCCCTCTAGCTCCTCATCTCCCTGTAGCCTTCTCCTCCTGTCTGTGCCACAGCTTCTGAAACTTGGCCAAGGATGATAAACCAGTCAGATTCTTTTCCTTAAGACTGAGCAAAGAGACACAGAAATGGAATATGTGGGTACTAGAGTGATCTTCTTGGAAGACACAGAGAGTGGCTACAAACCACAGCAGCTGAGGTCCCTACAGTCACTCTGGTTCCTGTACCCCTCAGGGCTGGGTGCTCACTCTGCCTTGGACTCTCTGAGGGCTAACTCCTTTCAAGCAACCCTCTTTTACCTAGGTGAATGTGTACTCAGGTTTTGTTCTTAGAATGCAGTTGCCTGGTAGAGATGTTCCTTTTGTCATCTTCTCAGATAACAGTCACAGCTTGCAAGAGAGACCAGTCAGATGGAAAACCAGCACAGCACAAACTGAGCAAGATGCAATTTAACAAGGAGAATAAACATATACAGTTTGGAACTTAGATTAAAAATAAGAAATCTGAATATGGAACGAGTGCTGTTTTCTTAAAAAAAAAAATCTATCATAGTAAATGTCAGTTTGGTCTGCATTTATGATTTACCCTTAAGATGTCAAAGTCATCAACATTATCTGCCTAACTGAATGCTTTCTGATGGCAGGGCTCATAATTAATTCTCCTGTATCTCCAGAGCCAAGCACAAACAATGCCTGGTCTGAAGCAGTACTTAATAAAGGAGTGCAAAATAAACGTTGAAAACTAAAACATGAGAGAGCAGCAAAGCTTCTACAGGCCTAGAGTTTTCAAAGTTCACAAGTTTTGCAAGCTCTTCTTAATCCAAGTCTTTGATCCACCTAATCTCGTACTCTTCATTCCTTTGCTAAAATATCCAGGTCAATGCCCTCAGCAAGCAAAAGTTGAGTTAGTTAGGTACTCTAGTTTACTAGGCTATTTCTGTTCTTACCAGTTAGGTTGAATATTTACCAAGAGATCATCTGTGTTTGTTCACAAACCTGTTTATGTCAGTTGTATTCATTCTTGCAGTTATGTAATCTAATTACTTATTATGTAAATTAATGAAATATCTGTGCATAAGGAAAGAGCCTCTGTTTCTATAAGTTGAGTGTTTTTGAAAGACTTGATGATGATGAGCACATTAAAAGAACTACTGTCAAGTTAAGGTGGACAAGACAACTATAAATGACTATAGTTGTGTGTGGGGAAACATACAGGTCTGAGCGATTTATATAACTTACTCAGTGAGTATAAAAATTCTTATGAAAAAATTGAATCTAGAAATTATGGAGGATCTAATGTGGCTATCATTCATACAAGTAAAGTGATGCAGAATTAAAATATATGTATCTATTAATAACTTAAATAGGAATGTCATAAAATAGTACCTGCCCTTCTTCTATGTAATGCACTTTGAATATTGATCTTTATCCAAAGCAATTCAATTTTTTTAATGTTGGTCATGTCCCACTAATGTGATTTGGTAACTCGGTTTGAAAAGACATTGACTTAATCCCATTCCTTCATTTTGTTAATGAGGAACTGAGATTCAGGAAGATTTAAGGGCTCTATTAAGATCTCTCAGCCAGTAAGTCAGAATTACGATCCTCCTTTTCATAATCTGTGTTCTGCCTGCTGTTCAATCCTGAGCAGCCCTTGCTCAGAAAGCAACTGACCCAGCACAATTTCCTTTGCAAAAAGTACAAGGTGGAATGAGGAAGTAGATGACAAGGATACACCTGCAGAGGCAAGGAAGAATCTCTCCTTCCGTCCTTATGCTCCTCCACGCAGTTCTGAGGCAGGTATACACAGGTGTATGTGGTTTACCCCAAACTAAAACATACCCAGTGTCTTGAGATAGAAACATATATTTGGAGCAGGTGGACCATGTACCTGGGTTGAACATGTGAGGTTTCTAATTTTAGAATGACTGCAGTTCTGCATGGGAAAGCTCTAGACAATAAAACGGGGAAGGTGTTTGCAGTTCTGCAAAGCTTTTGTTAAGATGAGATGAGTAATAAGCAGATCTTTGCTTTCTGGCTGACCCACGTTCTACATGTTTCACAAACAAGTAAAATCTTCAAAGACTTTCCTCTAGTCTGATCTGCCCTCTGTCTGTGTATCCCAGCCCAAACTTACCATCTCAACATACTTAAACTCGGGGTTCACACTGAGATCTGCCTACCATCTCCCATTCTTTATGAATAACCCAAATGAATTTTAAGCCCCCAAAACACTCTGATTCTAGGTGGACATCATTAGACACAGGCAAGAAGAATGGGGTAGAAGTTCAGAAATCTAAAGAGCTACCCCAAGTCTACGGATCATGCCAGACAGATAGTAGACGAAGGACTAAATCCTGGCTCCCAGGAACCTGACCAAGGACTTCACCACACCCTTTTGGTCATTAGAGTGAGTCTCATGAAAATATGAGAACCAGATGGGCAGCCTGGGAACTGTGCAACATTTCTGAGGGTTAAGCAAGCAACCACCCAACCACTTAGCTAGGGTGCATTCTGTCCCTTTTAAGGGGCATTAAAAAGTTCCTTCTGAAGCTAGGTCATAACTCCTTCCTTGGGAGGGTGTAACAGATGTTCTAAACTGTGGATGCTGCCACCTTCCACATGTCTCCAGCTAATGTTTCTGTGTTTTATAAACTGACAACCAAGCAGACAAAAATATTCTGTCCTGAGCTCCAGACTACTGATTTCACTCCTGTAGCAATTATTTTCTAAATCATGCACTAAGTAGTCAGTCAAGGTTGCCCATATCATTATGACACTTATAGGTTCTCGTGCTATTTGTCCATCTGTGAGATGGGCTCCTGAAGGGCGAGAAAGAGTAGGCCCAATTCTTTGCTAATTGTAGCACCTAAAATGTTAGAATCTAAATATGAAACAGCATCTAGTTCCAAGAGAATAAAATACAGTCATCACTTGATATCCCTGTGGGACTGGTTTTAGGATCCTCCCCCTTTCACATCCAACCCGAACAAAACACAGCATGGAGGAATGATGGTTTCTTCTGGGTCATCATGGATCACCAAGTGGCATGGGCATCTTTAAGGTTCAAATGCATCAAGGATAACAGAATCAAGGGAGAATGCTGGGGCTACAGCAGCAGTTGTACCCAACAGGGTAGAAGTGATACTACTATCACCTCTGCTGACTTCGGAAGGAAAGGTAGGGAAGAGTTAAGAGCAGAGTACCAGGGAAACTGTGTGGTTGGTGAGAGAATTTATGAACACATGGAAACCTTCCCCTTTCCACAGGGACTTCCCTGAAATTACGAGGGACAAATAGCAGTAGCAGATGGGAACAGAAGCCAGCGAAACACACTTCATATCAACAAGGGAGTAGCGAGTGGCCTACTCACACATGGCTAGAATAAATCAACACAGTCTACTAGAAAGCTATTGGGCAGTGTGTACAAGGTTCATAAATGCATTTATTCTTGTTCTTGAATATATATATATACATGTATACATATATACATATATATGTGTATATATATATATATATATATATATATATATATATCTTCTGAGAGAGAATCTAAAATAAGGAAAAGCTTCCAGGCAGGAAGAGGTGGCATCAAACTTAAGAAACTGGAGGCGCCATAAATATCCCTTGGGGAATGCTTGTTTAAATCCCACATGCCCATTTTAACAGAACGCTGTGATAGTTTAAAAGGATTGATTCCAGGACTTTCCAGCAACATGGAAAAATGCACAACCTCAACTTTAAAACAGTTTCTTCACCAAGACTAATCATATTAAAACATTAACGCACATGAACAAAGGCAACAAACCAGGTGCAGATGTAATGGTGATCACTTCCCTGCAGTGCTGTGACGCTGAAGGCCTTGCCTCCTACACTGTCCCTACTCTCTGAATTGTTGATCGAGGAATTTTTAAATGAAAAAGAAAACTATTACAAATGTCCAGACATGAACCAGAACATCACTAAGCAGAGATCACCAGGCAGAGGCAGAGAAGGGGATTCAGAAATCTGATTATTCTGTGAGCAGGAAGAGTGTGGATGGGTCTGAGCTCTCGGGTCCTGCAAGCTCTGTTCTGCAGCACACCTGCCCACACTAGCTGGAAGTGAAGCTGCTCCCAGGCCTATAGTTAAGACCTCTCCAGGAGTGCCCATCTATCTGTGAGGAGAGAATGGCGAGGAGAGCGCTCCCTCTCAGGGACAGGCAGGTACATGTGGGAAGGGGGCCCAGGGAGGGAGCTCTTCAGGAGAGAGCTCAGGCCCCACAGTAGCCAGAATCCTTACACCGCTCCCCATTCACACCCCCAGGGGAGGCTGTACTCACCGCTGAGAGGGGATGTGCTGTTTTCCAGGGCTTGGCACACAGCCAACACAATACCTGGGGGGGGAAGCAGAGAGAAAAGATAAGCATCTACTCAGCAAATAGCATCCTCAGAGGACTGGAGGGCAAGCTCTCTGAAAGGCAAAGATTTGGTAGTTTTACAAAGTGGCCAAAAGACAGGTCTGGTTACCTCATTTGTGGGGCACAAAGCAAATAAAAAGCATGGGACTCCTTGTTTGCAGAAAAAAAAAAAAGCTCATAGAAGGCACTAAAATATCAGTGTTTTCCTTCCTGCCAGTCTCTCTCTCCACCTGTCATGGTGCTTTATGGTTTTAAAAATCTGTTTTTACAGTGGGAAAACATGCATAACATATTTACCATTTTAACCTCTTTTCAGCATACACTGTAGTGACATAAAGTTCATTCACACTGTGGTGCACGTCAAGTTGATTTTGTTCGCTGAGTATGTCATTACTTTCCTTACAGAACAGCATGGTGAGTGCAGCCCCTCATGGGCACACAGGGCCCCAGTGACAAAGTGAACAAGGGACCCGCTAGCTGCTGGGTTCTTCACACTGACAGCTGCGGTCTGATGCACTGTGGCCCAGTTGGGGGTAGGGAAGTCCACTCAGGTATCTCTTCTTTCCAAGGACTGGTTGTCCCAAGGAAAGGTGGATGGGTGACCTCCAAGAGGACTGTACTTTCCATGCCAGGATGTAGCAGGTACCTGGATCAGGGGAAGTGGGGAGGCCTGCCCCACTCTAATTGTCCACTGCCATGGTGTGGAACTGTCTGCCAGCTGTCACCACGTACTAATCCGAGATGCCATAGGGTACATGTATTTAGTCCCAACATTTTTAGTGTCCAGGCTCCACCAGGGGCAGAGTGCACCAGGGACAATGACCAACAGGGGGCGATTGTGATAGGCAGAACTCTGGAAACCAAGGCTCCAAACCTCTAAAAACATTCTATTGTCTTTCTGGACTTATAAGACACAGATTCTAAGATAAAACCATAAAAATTTCAAGACTGCAACCACAGAGCACTAAGTCTCAAGTTCAGGGCCATTATAAGTGTGACCTCTGGGCCACTATGTGACCCTCAAAACCACACTGGCCGACAGATGACCTTATGTGCCCTCATGGTATAGTAGCAGAGGTTTTTGGAAACAGAGCAGCAAAATTTCAGTGAAGAAGGAAACTTTCCTGAGTTCTGCACTCAGCACAAATTAACTTCTCAAAAGTGAAATGCAGGGAAATGGCCCTGTGGCCATGCAGTGGGGCTGGGCCTCAGTTAGGTTAGTCCCAAAGGCAGATGGATTAAGTCAGCACAGAAAACAGAAGTCCTGTCTGCTACTTCTCATTGTGTGGGACCCATGCATCCCCTGCCAGGCAGGCTACAGAGCTGCTGGCCTCTTTTCACCTAGGCAGGGAACACAAGGGTCTTAATTCTCAGAGGCAAACACATTTGGAACAGATAAAGCTATCACACAACTTTGCTTCTGGCCTTTGACATGAGAAACATTATAAGAACTTCTGACTCCTTTTATTGGGGCCTAGTCTGGATTCCCTGATACTCCTACAGAGTCCCGCACAAGATATTTGGGGTGCAGGTGGGGTCAGGTTAAGGAGATCGGGAGATGTATGTAAAATCACATACATCCTTCCTGTGCCATTTGTGGCCCCACAGATGCTAATTTTGGGAGCAAGCCTCTTAAGATTGCCCAGGCATATTTCAAAGGGTGAGTCTGTAATGCACACACCAAGTGTTCAAATGAGACATTCCTGCTGCGGCCAGGAAAAGTCTCAGTGGTCACACAGTTGAAGCTGGGGAGTAGTCACACTCTGACTTTGCTGGCACTGCCACAAAGCATTCTGGGCTCAAGTCAGCCAGGGACCTGTAATCATGTCAATGGATGATATGGGAGATGCTTTGCATACCTCTAAGGGGGAGCATGACTGGCCTGTTATGCACTGTGCCTGCAGCAATGAATGATCTTCACGCCTCCTTTCTGCCCCACACCCCATCAGTGGAGGTAAATACATCACAATTTCTGGGCCCCACAATAGCCTCTGGAACACAGACAACACCAGGAAGACACAGACACGTGCTGAGACCCTTTCCCCAGCCTTGGGCAAGTTGCTTTGTCTCTTCTGTTCCTCACATGTAAGCTACAAGCTGGCAAGCTCACAAACGTGTTTCAGGAATTAAAGTTTGCAAAATCATTGTGTTTCACAGATGAAAGATGCTGCATTTTTATTCATAATTAGAGTAGCACAAAAGAATAATACTTTCCCATATCCTCACATTCCCATGGAAAACAGCATCTTGATGCCCTGACCTCACTCTGCAAACCTGATTTGTGAACAACTTCAGCTGAGTAGGCCCTGTGATGGGAGGGGAGGCCTCTGCTTTCTCTTTACCACAGAGTGCTCCCTACAGGGCCCTGGACCAAGAAGATGGGGCTGGGAAGAGGTGGGAGGTCTCCTGCATTCTCAGATGGGGGTACCACTAACTGAGTACATACAAGATCAGACCTAGCAGTAGGGTTTTGCCTTCGTTATCTTACTCGGTTCTCATAGCAACACAGGCACCTCTCTGCCCCCCATCCAGCTGGTGGGAATACTCAGTTGTGCAGATTGGGAAACAGATTTAGAGGGACTAAGAAATTTGTCCATTCTCCTGCAGGCAAACTCATACTCAAGTCTGTACAAAAGCTGTGCCTAAAAAAGTGTTTTAGTGTTTAACACCACACCATAGCCCATCAGGAAGCAGTGGCAGTTAGGATCCCCCAAAGGAACTTCAGTAACAACTCAGCAGACCCAGTGGTTGAGGTTGAGCCTTCTCTTCTGCAGCCACAACCACGAGCTTCTGGGGTTTTCCCACTGCCTCCGATGTCCTCTATGAGCAAGGACTCCTACAGGGCTGCTCATTAAGCCCTGGAGCCCAGGTCTCTGCCTTGGCCTTGATTAGAAAGTCAGCCGGTGTGGAGCCCTCTAAGAACATGCTGCCCTGGCAGGCTCTGAAGCTCCGGAGAAACAAAGGAAAGAATGCAAGAGCCCAGCCTCAGGCCGAATGCAGTAGCTGAGGGAGAACACACGGTTCAGGCACAGGATTGGTGGCTGGAGCCACAGGTTCCTCTCATCTAAGTTTCAAAGCTGTTCTCCACGGGTCTTGGAGGTGGGAAGGCAGGAAGGGCCTCCCAGCCCAAGAGTCACCCTCAGGGACAGGAATCCCTTTTAGGCTGCTCCTGCCAACGTCCCATTTTGTCAAATAGCTCCAAAATGGGAAATCCCAAGACTGTGGACTTCAAAAGGAAAAAGAAAAGAAGGGGTAGTGTTTGGGGAAAACCACACATAACGGAAGAAAAACCTTATGAAACCTGATCCCCACCCCCAAAACAGTCAGAATCCAGACCTGCCTTTAAGGCAAGACAAGGGTTGCCATGCTTCTAATTTAGCTGTTTGGAGCTCAGATGAAAGTTTCCAACAGAAACAATGTAAAAAGAGAGGGCAGCCCATTCATCCGGAGTTCACGTAAGTACAGTCACTTTGAAATTCATCCATGCATGTGGCAGTGGGGAGTGCTGTTGAGAGCTGCTGGGTACCCATGTCCCCCAGACCAGGATGCCCCTTTTCAGCCTCTTGCTCCTGCATGAAGAAGCCCTAGATAGGCACTCAGGCTGTGTCTTCAGTGTGGGACACTCCATCGTCAATCATCCATCACTTGGTGAACTCTTCTGTGGGGACTCAGGTGTAGTGCCCAGACATAGGAGGAATCACCCTCAGGCCCAGGGCCAGCCCAGAGAGCTGACCAGGTCTAGCTCTGGCCTCTGCTACAGCCAGTATTTGCTCTCAGGCTCCTGCTTACCCCAGTGGATGGGTCAGTGGTTCTCTCTAGAACACCGGTGGCGAACCTATGGCACACGTGCCACTGTTGGCTATTTGTTAGCACTGGAGGCTCTAAAATGTTTGCCATAACTGTCTAGACCATCCAGCTTCACATCTTATTGTGTGTAGACTCCCAGGGAAGGCTTCCAGGGTGACAAGTGAGGTTCTGGTGCAGAGATGTGGGGAAGTTGGAGGGAGGTGCAGGAAGCTCTGGGTTTCCAGGATGTGGTGAGGACTCCACCTTAGTAAAGACTGATGAGCCATGGGAGGCGGGAGAGTTGGACCAGAAGGTAGGGCAGAAGGGAGTATTCAGGAGGTGCCAGGTTTCCCTTCCCTCCCTACCATGCTAGGGTTCAAGAGGAACAGAGCCAGGAGCTTGGGGACTAGTGGGCGGTACCTAGAGGATAGGATCTTACAGCCTAGTACAAGGTCTGCAGGGGCACAGAGACAGGCACAAAAATAAGTACAAATGGGTCACATAGAACCCAGGAGCTGACAGTATAGGTTCATGGCATCTTTTCTAAGAAAATATATCACTGCATTTAAATTTTATGTAAATGTTGCAAGGTTTTTCTTGCCTAGTAAAAATTGCCCAGTTGTACCATTTCATCAATATTTTTAAATCTAAGAGGCTGGTAACTGAGTGAAGATGTCTTCAGGTAATAATTGAAAAGAAAGAAAAGGGAAAGACAGTGCAGATATGGACAAAGAGGGGAGTTTGTGGGACAGGGCATCACAGACTATTCATACACAGGATATTAGGGCAGAAGCAGCCATGTGGCATTCCCATTGGAAAGCTGAGCTTTCTCTCCTGGGAAGAGTCACCAGTTCACTGTTCCCAGCAATGTCAGTACACTCCAGAGGACATCAGGTGAACCTGCAGAGGAATTTGTGGAAGAACTGGCCAAACGGGCTTAGGAGAACTCAGGATGGTAAAAGAGTTTAGAAATATGTGACATGGGAATGAATCACCTTGGGCAGATGGACTCATGGGACAGAGGGCTCTTTCTGTCACTATCCCAGCCTCACAGATTGGTCCCTGCAATCCAAGAAGAGAATCTGATGGAGAAATTACATTAAAAGGTGAGCATGGTATCTTGGGAGGCAGGTACTGACACACAGAGAAAAGATTTCAATGATGCAGGGTGGGAGCCACAGTTAGTTACAAAACCTCCCAGTCAGTGAGGGTCTGCTGCCTACACTCAGACAAGCCATCTACAAGCCCACACACAAGCTAAGCAGAGGGAGTTTTATGCCTGGGGCAGGGCAGTGGAGGGAGTCTCCTGAGTTCTCGCCTCATCTGGGTGAGTGATGGGATTATTATTGTGACTGATGTCATGACTAATAATAGTAGCTACAACAACCGTGTGAACGCTCACTATGTGCTCTGGATCATCTCACTCGACACTCAGAGTACAAAGTAGGTACTATAGGTTGAGTGTCCCTTATCTAAAATGTCTGAGAACAGAAGTGTCTGACATTTTTTTTTTTTGTAGAATATATACACACACAAAATAAGATATTGTGGGAATGGGACTCACCTCTAAACATGAAATGCATTGATGCTTCACGTACACCTTACACATGCAGGTGGATGGCAATGTTACCCAGTTCTAGTGTGTCTGCGCTTTTACTATCCTCTGTCATATGAACCCAGGTGCAGCATTTTCCACTTGTGGCATCATGTTGGTGCTCAAAAAATCTCAGGTTTTGGAGATATTGGATTTCAAAATTTTGGATTAGGCATGGCTCAATCTGTATAATGCTCCCATTTCCAAGGAAAGAGAGTAGAGGTATAGTGTGTTAAGTAACCTACTCAAGGACACGCAGTTGATAAGTGACAAACATGGTAGCTCACGTTACAGAGCCTGCTCGTCCCATTTTGAGTGCACTCCTGCACAGTACAGCCAAAGAACACAGTGTGCCAGAAAAGACCACCTCCTCCCTTTCTTACCTAGATGTGGCCAGATACACGTGGTAGTGCGGGGAATGCAGGCTGTTGGGGGAGCGCAGAAACTAGAGTCATCTGTGAATGGTGTTACCTTTAGCAACTGATGTCACCTCTTTCAATCTCAGGCCCTTTATCTCTAAATGACAGAGTGGGACCAGACGGTATACCAAGTCCCTAAATTCCAGGTATCTATGAAGAATGGACAACACTGTTGATCTTCCTTAGCTCTCTAGCTGGGGAGATATCGGCCTTGTTTTAATCCTTTCTGTAAATGAAACCCCTGCCTTCAGTTGGGGATCAGACAAAATGATGTTTGTCATGTGCACTATCTCAAGAAGAGTGTGCTTGGCTTATAACAATTTTGTCTTCCAATTTAGTATAGAATTCATATCAATTCTCAGAAGATGAATGAGATCCTTAACTAGGGTACTTTCTATTTCTGTATTTTCAATGCAGTCATAAAGTTGCCTTACTAATATATCCCAAGGTCAATGAGCTTGGGACCCTCAGTTACCCTTCCTAATGATCCTTGGAGCCATAAGCAGTAAAATCCAACTTGATGAGGCTAAGACAATGCTCTGTGGTTATGACAGCACAGAAAACAGGCCAACAATGCCTAAAAGTTCACAGGGATTTTCCATGAGGCCTGGGTTCAAATCCTACCTCTGCAACTTGTTAACTGTGAGACCTTGGCTACACAATCCAACCTTGCTGAGGCTTGGTGTCCATCTGTAAAACAAGGACAACAGCTCCTCATAGAACTATGGTAATGGTTAGGTGAAAAGAAATGAAACAGAGTATGTGGAGCTTTTAGACCACTGTGAGCACCCACTGTCCAAGGCAGTTGATGGTGCTTCATTCTATAACTTTTAGGAAGTTGATGAGGACGAAGTGCTCATGGTACCCCATCCCTGCCTTGCCTCTGGGTCTCACCAACAGGATTTCAACCAAGGGGCTTTATTTGAGACTCTACAGTCACTTGGTTGCAGGCCACTGATGTTGCAGGGCACTGAATTTTCATACTGCAGCACAGGAGAAGTGTGCATTGCTGAAGCTACCAGTCCTACCCATCACAGGCACCACACTGATCCCATATCTCAAACACCAACTGCAACCTCATCATGCTTCCAAGGCCTGTGCCTCAAGTCACAGATTCAAAAATATACTCATCCCCTCCCACTGCCCACTGTGTTCTGGGCAAGACTGAAGACCTGATAACTACAGCCAGCCTCATCAGCCCCAATCTTTTACTCCAATCCCAGTCAAACCTTCCCACATATGCGGCCTGCACCTGCATGTCCATCTTACGATCCCCTGCATCCCTATAACCCTACCCCAAACCTGGCCTCACCATCTCTCCCTGGCTAGCACAATAGTTGCCAAACTGGTTCTCCTGCCAATAGCCTCTCCACCCACCATTTTTTTCGTTGTTGTTGTTCTGTTTTTCCTTTAGCTCCGGCTGCCAGAGTAAGCTTGCTGGGCCATATCACTCCTTCCCTCCAGACCGTTCATGCCCTCCACACTGCTCACAATCCAGTCCAGGGACAGAACCCAGTCCTGAGTCCTGGGCAGAGATTTCACGTGCATAACCTAGTACCAGACCATTTCCTCTAAACTCTGCCAGGCACTGAAACTCCCACTGGCTGTTTTCACTGGGCTCCCTGTCTCAGGCTGCTGCCACCCAGAGTCCAACCTTGAGGCTGGTGACCTTCATTTAGCTATCCAGGCCTATGTTACCTTCATTGTAAAAGGACAGAAAGAAGTATCTCTCCCCTGCATGAGACTGTTATATGAAATAAATAAATGAGGGGATACACGAGAAATGTATAGTACTGAGTGGCACATAATAAATGTGCAACAAATGGCAGCTGTTACTGATGGCTGATCTCACATACTTAAGTTAACAGACATACTAATTACTCTGATATGATCATTACACAATGCACACATATATCAAAATGTCACATTATACCCCAGAAATATGTATAATTATGTATCAATAAAATTGTTTTTAAAATGCTTATCTCTCAAGTTGGTACATCCCCTTTCTACCCACGGGAATCAAAATCTCACCCAAATATTAGAAATGAGCTGGGTGTGGTGGGACAAGCCTGTAATCCCAGTGTTCTCAGAGACTGAAGCAGAAAGATCACAGCCTGGGCAGCTTAGTGACTCATAAGGCTCTCAAGATAGAAAAAGGGCTGGGGATGTAGCTCAGGTCAAAGGCCCTGGGTTCAATCCTCAATAATGCCCACACACAACAACAACAACAACAACACAACACAACACAATACAAAACAAAACAAAACACATACCGAAAAGCCATATCCTTCCTTCTGAGCAGTCCTTATTTTTTTCTGCATTGTGGTTTGGAAGTTTTCTCATCTTATCTGTCTCTCCCTTTAGTGTGGCCAGGAACTGCCCCTTATTCTCATACCTGGCACAGTGCCCAGCACCTTGTTCGGTTTCCAGTGAGATGAAACTGAATTTTCTCTGAGAGGTCAGCAGCTTGGAAAAAGAGTTGGAGAGCTGAGTGATAAAAACATACACATGAGCCCTAGGGAAATGAACAAATCCCCAGCAATTCATTTTGTCCTTCAGCTCTAAGTCTCAATCCTTCTGACTTTAGTGGAAATGGACCACACTTGAATCCTGACACTCATTCATTCATTCATTCCTGAGCTCTTACTATGTGGAAGGCACTGTTTCAGATGCTGGAGAGGAACCAAAAGTCCCTTCTTTCACAGTCTCTAGTGCAGTGATGGTGAAACTTTTAGAGCTTTCAACAATCACCAACAGCCTGCTGCGGCTTGTGTGCCATAGGCTTGCTACCACTGCTACACAGTGTAGTCTTCCTATAAAAAATAATCCTTCTCTCTCTCTCTCTCTCTCTCTAAATAGGGTCTCACTATGTAGTTCAGGCTGGCCTTGAACTTACAGCAATCCTCTTGCCTCAGCCTCCAGAGCACTGGGATTACAGGTGTGTGCCATCATGCCCAGCTAATCCTTCTAATTCTTGAAGACCATTACATTGAACTAAAAAAATGAATGCCTTGGCTATACTGTTATTCAGTTTGGTTGTGAGTTAAAATATGTCTTCTATTTAATTAGTGTTAAATAGTTTCATTGGAATGTAGAAATGATTGAAGGAAGTATGGCCCTTATGTGAAGCTAATCTGCTGAACTGGTCTGCTCAGGTGATTCTAAATTGTGTGGTTACCGATGAGATGACCCATGAAACATATTATCCTCCTACTCTTGGTTATTTTGTTGGTTGGCTTCTCCTGAAACTTTAATAAGAGAGCAGAAAGCCCTACACTGGGTGACCCCTAAGCCAGATCATACCCCAAGGAGAAGACAGAGGGAGTGAAAGGGATGTAGACCTCATTCAGTGGCTTTGCAAGGGAAGTTCACCCAGCTCAGGAGTGCTCACCAATGACTCTGTGCCTAGGGCCTCTGCAAGCAAAGGCAGAATGTAACATAAAGAGTTCACCCTCTAAATGAAGAGATGTAACTGAAACAGATACATGAAAAAGTACCACTGAGAGGGTCTCTGATGCTTCCAAGCAAATACGTCTATCTATTCGAGGTCTCCTAAACATGCTTTCTCATTCTCTCCTGCCAAACCTCACTTCTACTCAACCTTCCAGGTCCAGCTCCACCCCATCCTCTCCAGGATGTCTCCTACCACTCCAGCAGGCAAGGCTCACCCCTCAAACCCCCGACATCTATCAGCACGGGGGCTGGGAGTGGATCCCATTTGAATCACCCACATAGTCTACTCAGGATTCCATTCCTCTGTCTCTCAGCCCAGACCTCGTTGCACCATCTCTGATTCAGGAGAACTGATGACTGTCTTTCTGTTCCCACTTAAAGGCCAAGTCAGAATATTTGCAAACCACTTTGTGCTGTTTAGAGCTGAGGCCCTAAAAAATGCTCAAGACTGACATATGCAGGGTGGGTAGAGAAGTGACCTGACAGCAAAAAGAGGTGACATATGCTCTTCTTGACATACAGAAAGGTAGTCACAAAAATAAACAACTAGTAAAGAATCTACAGGGACCCTTACAGTACACTGACTTGCCCTGTTGAGACACCTCTGTTTCTAAGGTCCAACAGGTACGATGCAGCACCTTACCCTGTCACATAGACATTTTCTCCCTGCCCCAACACCCTCACCTACCGCAAAGCCTGGCAAAATGCCACTGCCTGGTGACCTGCTCATTGAGGGGACTCCTGCCCATTAGACAAGCAAATGGCACCCAGAGCAACTTGTCTTTGGATACCAGTTAACCATACAGAAGGCACCACACATCTTGTGGGAATAAGGAAGGCCCTGTACTCATGTTTACCTGCACAGATCTACTCTGGAACTTTTCTTTCCACCTTATTGTTTGGCATAGATCTACACCACACCTTTTTTTTTTTTTTTTTTGCCAGGCAGGAACAGATCTCTTCTGCAAAGTTAAGGCTTATCAAAGACCTGGGCCAGGGCTGGGTGCTGAGTCAGACTTCCTTTTCCTCAGGGCCTTGCTCCTGTGCTGGCTCCCTATCCAGCTTCCTGGAACTGCAAGGCACCAGGTCAGGTACGGGGAACTGGGGGCGGGGTGGGGGGGAGGCCTCCCAGGTCGGCTGGAGCTCCTCAGCTGCTGAATCACCAACAGGCTCTACCAGGTGAGCTCTGAGATTGCAAAGATCCTGGGCTGAGCTGAGGCAGGGGAATGGACCAAAGACCAGGCTGGGCAAGGAGTGCACAGATGCCACAAGCTCTATCAACAGGATCCAAGCTCCTCAGAGATACGAATAGGCTAAATAGAGCACATCTGGCTGCCAGGAAGGAAAGGAACCAAGTACCAGCTTTTTGCCAGTCCACGGGGATCTTACAAGCCTCTATGCCATCGGTGTGGGCCCATTGGTGTCAGCTTCCCTGGTCTTGTGGTGGCTCCAGAGTTGCCATCCCCAGGCTTGGGGCAGCAGTGCATCTGCTTCTGTGAGCCTCACAGTGGCAAAGCTAGCCTTTGGATAGCCCTAGCCAAGCCAAACTAGACACAGACATTGCTCATAGGCAGTAGCTTGGAATTAGGATATAAGCTGGGAGGAGCTACAAACATCAGTCCTTGAACTTTGCTCCATTTCCTGGTGTGAATGACAAACTCATCCTTCTCACTGCTCCATGACAGTCAGGACACTGTGGAACTACCCTGAAGGAGGCATTGCAAAGGTTGGGGTTTGGGCCAATACAAATACCAGGTGACCTGTCAGAATCCTAGATCAATGCAGCATCAGCCCCAGGATGGGGCAACTGGGGGAGGGGACAGCACTGCACTAAGGCTTAGCATTACTCTCCAGCATCATTTGATCAGATGAGGGAGGCTGGTTGAGAAATAAGGTCAAACAGCGGAAACAATATCAAACCATAGATTTTTACCAGTTAAGAAGGGAAACACCTTTAAGTTCTTACAGTCCCACACTTTTCACCCTGCACTACACTGCAGGCTGGCCAAGAGTTTCAGTTTTTTTCCCTAGGTCCCTGAGTTGAGGGGCAAGAGTGGCTGGAAGAGTGAAGAGGAGGGATAGGTGATAAAGGCCTGGGTGACCAGTGCAGATGCCAGCTGCTGAAAGGCCTAAGAGGGAAGCAGACATCTGGAAACCTGTGCAGGTAGTTTTTTTGATAATGAGGGGTTACTCCAGGTGGAGCCAGGTAGCTAAATTTCTGTAATGCACAGGACTTGGTCCTGCTTAAGATGATACCAGTGCTCCCTTTTGAGACATTCTGGTCCCAACAGGGGAAGACCCTTCACGCAGCCTGCACCTGTCCCAGAGCAGAAGTACCCAAAGCTCAGAGGAAAAGGAACCAGGTGGCAGTGACAGTAGCTGTTAGGGCCACTCATCAGAGCCTTGCAATGGTCTAAGAAGCTTGCAGTGGGACCAGTGATTCCCGCGGCCTCATTAACTGGGATTCTCCACTCCCCTGGAAGTCCTTCCATCTTTATTTCACCCATCTGTGCCTGCCTGTCTGTCTTTTTACAGTAACTCCAAGTGTCTGAGTTTAACACAAAGTCTACCTAGAAAGTACAAGACTTATAAGCCATAAACAAAAGCCATCCCCAGAGTTTTAGAGTCAGGGGCCTAAGGAGATTCAGGAGCCTAAGAGAGTGAACACCGGGTGAGTCATTTGAGTTTCTTCTGATCCGAAACCTGACTGTAGGGCCCTGACCTGTCCTCCTGGGCCAGTGGTTTTGTATGGCCACATGTAGCAAAGCTGTGGATACTGCAAATGTACTTGGCCATATGGGAAGAGTCTCATTTGTTGGTTCTGCAGACAAATCAGTAAGGAGCAAGGCATGTGATCAACATGGTTCTGGGGTGGAGAGTGTCATGTGTCTTTTGGTTCTATCAGTTTAAAAATTTTTAAAAGAAACCAAAACTATAGTATGCACAGCAGGTGCAATATTTCCCCTATGGGAAGATGGGGGTGAGCGCTCCCTATCAATCTCACTTTTGTCATTTTCTCTATTTACCATTTTGGCTTTTGTTGGGGAAGGGAAGAGATGAGAAGCAAAGAATGAAGGAGTTGGAAAAGAGGACATTTTCTGCTAGGACGCTCAGTTCTAATGAGACCAGGAGGATGGTCAGGAGGACTACAGGAAGAATGAAGAGGGTAGGGCTCCACATGGAAGCTCCAGGTAAGCATACAGACCAGAAGAGTGATGGATTATCTATATCCAGAGCATTCTGAAATATTACCTAAGATCCAGCCCTGTCTCAATGAAAATGGTTTAGGAGTCAAAACCAACTGATGAGGTGTTATAACCATTTGAAAAATCAGTTTGGCAGTTTCTCCTGAAACTAAATACACTCTTATCACAATTGGACTCCTTGGCATTTGTCCAAGAGAGTTAAAAAGTAATGTCCACAAAAATACCCTGCACATGTATATTTTTAGCAGCTTTACTCAGATTTTCCAAAACCTGGAAACAACCAAAATATCCCTCAATAGATGAGTGAGTAAAGAAATGGTGGTACATTTACATAATGGTATATTATACAGCAGTAAAAAGAAAAGAGCCATCAATATACCAGAAGACATGAAGGGATCATAAGTACATAACATTTTGGAAAAGGAAAGCTGTAGATATAGTAAAAAAAGATCAGTGATCAGCAGTTAAGAGGGGGAAGAGAGTGGGATAGACAGGAGGAACCTAGAGGATTTTGGGGAAAGTGAATCTACTCTTTTTAGTGGATTGCAATGGTCATTATACATCTGTCCAAACCTATGTGATGTATACTACCAAGAGTGAACCCTCATATAAATTAGGGGCTTTTGTTTACATCTAATTTTAGTTAAATAACATTAACTTTAGTTAATAATATATCTGTATTCACTCATCAATTGTAATAAACATACCACACCACTGCAGGATAGTAATAGTGAAATTGTGGGGGTGAGATCAGGGAGTCTGCAGGAACTCTGCAGTTTTTGCTTAGTTTTTCTTTAAACCTGAAACTGCTGTAAAAGATAGTCTATTTAAAAACCAAGCAACAACAGCTGATGACAACTATAACATATGAAGTGAATTATTTTCGTCCATGTTCTGAATTATCCACTCAACTTGGGTTGTGCTTTTCTGGAAATGCAAAGGGGGCACTGTGCAGCCGCAGACTGAAAGCCTTCCAGGGAGCACCACGGCTCTCAGCACATCCATCCACTGCTCCACTGGCTGGGCGGAGGGGGAAGATGACAGGCAGGCCAGCCTTTGCGATTGCTCTAATTTCTACACAGCTGAAAATTTCTCGAGGCCAAGAGCACTGTCATTTCTCCTCTGCTGCGGGCTGTGTTGGAGGGTTGTGCTCGACAGGTGTTGCTGACGATGGCAATGGGTGATCCTGGTCAGTGGCTGATCTCCCTAGGCTGGGATGCCTTGGACCCTGAGCTTCACTCTCAAACTGAGAGAGTGTTAGATGAGGGGTCGCAGAGGCAAACTACAACCCCATGGAAAGGAGCCAGGAGAAGGTGGGTGGAGGCACTGGAATGTGTGAGGGGTCTTCCAGAGAAGGCTGCCAGCAGAGAGGTTGAAGGGCATAGTCAGTACTTTGAGTGGCCTTGGACATAACCAAGAAACTCTGGTTTCAGGGCAACTGACCTTGCTCGTGTGGTTTCATACATAAAGCAGCCAGCAGATTTTAAGCATGCTCCACCTCTCAGCTCAAGCTATCAACACGATTTTCTATTGTCAGCACACTCTGTGACTGAGGCAGCAGAATACAGGAATTACCAGAAGAGGAGTTAGTCCAACTTCTTGACCCTCCAGCTACATCTAAGAGAAGGTTCCTGATTAGGTGTCAGACACAGCTTCCATCCTAAAGCAAAGCTGCAGCTATGGAGACCTCTTCCACCCTCTTCCAGGGTCCCTTCTTACAATTCAGGCAGGAAAGTAAAAGGAAAGTGTGCTTTTAATTGCCCAGCATCATCCTGGGTGAAAACCTAGTACAAGCCCACAAACAAGTGGCTCACTGCTTCCCTGCTTTATTATTTTTTTTTTCTGTAGCACTGCCACAACCCAACATTTTAGTCTATATTTACTTGTTTACATTCTGCCTCCTTGGGAATCAGGTGGAGGGTATGTGGGGGAGGGGAGTGTCTTGTGGTTCACTACATTCTCAGTGCACAAAACAACACCTGACATATAGATGGCTCTTAACACATGCTTTTGGAACAAATTCAGCTCATTTTCAAGTCAAACCTGCCAAGCAGTTCTATAGAGATGCCTAGGTGGTATGAACCAAGGACAGCCCTTGAGCTCCTACTTAAGCAGGAGAATTGTAAAAGGACCCTGTGGAATCCAGACACTTTCAGTCTGGAAAAAGAAGACACCATTAGAACTTTTTCTATTGTAGAAATTCTCAAGGAAATAATACAGAAACAAATATATATTTTTTTCATTTTGTGTGTGCACGCACACGTGTGTGTGTGTGTGTGTGTGTGTGTGCGAATGCTCGCAAACAGAATTATCTTGGATATCCTTTCTGAGCAGATGACATCTGACAGAGGCCTGAATAAAACCAGAGAGTGAGTCCTGAAAATACCTGGTGGAAGAGCATCCAAGCAGCAAGTGCAAATGTCCTGGGATAGGAATAAATTTAGCCTTTTCAACGAAGAGAGAGGCTGGTATGGCCAGGGCAGGATAGTGGTGGGAATGAGGCTGCAGAGATGCCTAAACAGATGTTTCTTCTGGGATTACTTTGAGTCTGGATTTTATTCCACAACTGGCAGCCCTTGGAAGGCTTTGAGCAGAAGAAAAGTAGCATTTCACGTAGGTGTCTGAAGAGTCACTCAGGGTGCTGGGGACAGAAGAGGCTTTAAGGGGAGAAAGGTGGAAACTGGGAGAATAGAGCAAGACCACTGCAGAAATCCAGGTGAAGGACAAGGATGACAGCCAGCAGGAATGAGAGGTGGCTGGTGTAACAACAGAAGCAAAGCAGACAGAACTCCTGAAGGACTGGTGTGGGTGGGGCCCCTCTACTTCCACCTGCATCATCTGGCCTCACCTTTCTGGCCATGTTCAACTTCAAGGTCAGTTCAAATGTCCATGTCTTCAAGAACCTTTCCTTTCTACTTTAGATGGAGAATCCTGTCTCAAAAAATTAAAAAGCAAACAACTGAGTAAAAACACAGGCTTAGTGATGCCCATTATCAGGTTCAACTCTCATGAGAGTAAATCTACACGATGAATCTTATCTTGGGCCTGAGGTTTAGAAATATCTCAAAAGAGCTTTTATCAAGAGTTCCCCTCCAAGCTGGGTGGGGTGACACACTTGGGAAGCTGAGGCAGGAGAATCACAAATTCAAGTGTAGCCTGGGAAATGGAGTGAGTTTCTGTCTCAGAATAAATTTTAAAAAGGGCTGGGGATGTAGCTTAGTAGTAAAGTTTAGGTACTGGGTTCTATCCCTAGTAACAAAACAAAAATAACAAAGAAATTCCTTCCAGGGTGTGCCCAATATCCCTGTGTTATGCCAGTATGCTGCCAACGCTGCCAAGTTTTGTTCCTGGCTGTCCCCCGGCATGTCTAAGAATCTCTATCTAAGGTAGTTCTAGAGACACATGTGAAATCCTCAGGATATATTAGCCTCCTGTAATGGCTTATATCTAGATGTTCTCCCCAAAGCCTCATGTGGTCATAGGTGGGGCTTTTTCGGAGGTGGCTGAATCTAGAGTGTGTGACACTGGAATTGATTCATGTGCAATGCTAGGATTGAGGGCACTAGGATTAAGGGTATGAGTGCTATCTGCCCTAAGCAGCCTGGATAAGATAAAATGGATAGAAAAAGCTGTGGTTGTCCCATGTTGCTTTGCTACCTTCTGCCCACCACGAACTGTTTCTTCTCTGAGATGCCTGTCTGCCATGCTACCCTGCCTTGGAGCCAGCTGATGATGGACTGAAGCATCTATAAACCTTTCCCTCTTGAACTTTGGGTGGGTATTTTGTCTCAGCAGTGAGAAAAGTAAGTCAGACACCTCCAGACAAAGATGGCTGAGCTCATGGCTTTTGGGAAGCTTACCTGGTATCGTATCCTACTTAAGCATTTACCCCAGTGCTACCCCTTTAGGAGACCCAACAGCCTCCTGGGATCAGAGGGGAAGGATCCACAAGGCGCAATGCAATAGGCTCCTTGTGGACTGCTGAGCAGAGCAGAATGAGTAGCAAAGCACACACTAGAGATGATGCTTGGCTCTAGAGTTCCTGCACTGAGTGGAGGCCCTCTGCAGCAGCCTCCAGGGCCCAAGAGGGCATGACCAGGTTTCCACTGCCCTTCATGTGCCTCCACAGTGCTTGATGATAGAGTTTAATAGCTAGTTATTCCCACTAGTGTAGGAACAGGTAGAAGTCAGTGTTCTTTCTCACTAGGTAGCACTCCTGCTCATGACTCAACAAGGGCCCAAGATCGACCAACGTGATCAATCATTAGCTGGACTTTCCTGCTTCTTACTTTGAGGGGAAACATATGTACCTAGAGTGTCCTGTAGGATGACAGGACATACCAGTACATACTCTCACAGGCTCCTTGCTTGGTGGGATACTTGACAGGGCCTAGTTCTATTTCTACTATATCTAATGGTTACGGTTTTAGATTTATGGATCACATTTTTTTTT
>RJWM01003013.1:0-57443 GCA_004363535.1 Dasyprocta punctata | reverse complement strand
CTACCTCAGCCTCCTGAGTGCTGGGATTAAAGGCGTGTGTCACCATGCCTGGCTTGGATCACATTTTAAAAACCCAACTACTGTTTAAAAATAATAAAAGTCATGAAATATGTGTAACATAAGCAGGGACACATTCAATTCCTAGAAAACTACCTTTTTCTCATTCTTTTGAAAAACAGCCCATTTTCTCAAGCAGGAATGCAAATATACTTCATGTACACAAGCATATCTCCACCTCTCTACTGAATCCACAGCAGACATTACTAATTGATCACAGCACTATTTCCTACTAAACTCAGATGAAGTCACCTGTTCCTTCCGAACAGCCAAGTGATCCTAACTGGTGTAGAAGACCGAACTATTTTCCCCTTCTGTTCAAAGAACCATCTGTGCCAGTGATGTGCTAGGAGGAGAACTGGTGAAGAGAAGAAGAAAAGGAAAGACAGATTCTGGGGGTAAATTATTTGTCATCAATAAAAACATACTGGCCCAATTATTGACTGTTACTGCAGCAATGGAGACTAGGTACAAGAGGAAAGGTGAAATAAAAAGTCTACCAAGTAGGAAATGAAACTTTCAGTCTGGATAGAACACAAACACACCCACCTCATATACTCACACCAAATTATTACTGTCAATGGAGCCATAGGTCACCCCGACACCTGCTGGTATGACTACAAAATGAAAGTGGATTCTTTTTCTCCCAATGTAAGAGAGACAGCATGTACGTCAATCACTATTCATATGGACTTATCCACCTCCTCAAAGCAAAAGGTTTTTACATAAACAAAGCCCCAGATATTCAGAAAGTTTCTGCCCATGAAGCCTCTGAAAATAGCTCAGCAGGTGACAAACAGCCCAGGTGAAAACAATGCCTGAGCCACTTACTCTAGAAGTAAAACAGAGAAAACATTTTGTTGGTGCCCTCATTATCTTACTGGGAGCCTAAACATACTTTCTCATAAAAATTAATGACTTTATCTTCAAGGCCAAATAGGGAGGCCATTTGTCCACTTCTGCTCTGCTCCCAGAGGACTCAGATGTCATCACAGCACCAGACAACGTCCTGCACTAACATAAAACCAGCAGCCTCAGGAGCATTGACTCCCTTGGGGAAGAGGACCACTTAGCCCATGCCCCAACCTGAACTCTACCCCCACGCGTAGAGGCAGCTGGTGTCTGCCTTGTTTGAGAGAAGTTGTATATCACATCCTATTTTTCGGGGATAACCCCCCGCCCCATGCCTGAGGTTTCTCAAGGCTGGAATTCAGATAAACTGTCTTTCTTTTTCAGACAGCCGCCTCCATCCTTTGCTGTCCATCCCCGCCACACGGAGCAGAATCCTCCCCCGTTTCAGGCAGTTCCTCCCATAGAGGAACAAAAACAGCCAGAAGAATTGCTTCCTGATTGTAGGAGAAGCACATCTCTGCTTAAGCATGATGATTTTCTTTACTGAAATAAGTGAGGCTCATTTCACCCAAGTTTTCTAAGTTATCATTTAACAGCTCCATGCAATTTGGGATCCTTGAGTTCAAAGAATGTTGAAAAGATGAAAAGATTTTGATCAAAAGGGGCTGCTCTGTTCCCAAAGGTTAAACAGTCTTTCCCCCTTTTTGCTGAATGTTACAACTAAAATACATCAGTCAGACAAGGAAGAAATGTTTGGTAGTCGGTCACTAAAGGATCAGGTGACTCGAATGAAGAACAAGCCACCTTATAGTGCAATGTTGAAAAAAAATCCATGGAAAATACTATAAGGAGGGAGGCCCCCTGTTCTGAAAGTAAGCACCTTCTTTTTTTAAAATTAAATTTATTGGTACAGTTTAGATATACATAATGATCATATTCATCACAGGGAATTTGTACCTGCATAGGATGTATCTTAATTCTTCTTTTTTAATACACTTATTATAAGGAGTTGCTGTCTATGTGTTTAAATCTCAGGAGACAGTTGAGCATCTGGGTCCTGAAAATATCATTTTTCTCCTCTGAGCCAACACAATGAGCTCTGCACACAGTCACCAATAAGTCAAAAAAATTTTTCTTGGCTTCTGCAGTGAATGTGATCCACTTAAAGCAAACCCAGATATGTGAATTATTTGAACTCACGACTAAATGAAGGAGAGGTTGTTCTAGAAAAGGATCAGTCACTAAAGTCCTTTAAATAAGTGGTAGATTTTTAAAACCCATGTTTTCCCCCAGATGATCACTCATTGTGAAGAGGTCCATCCCACCAGCTGTTTTGTGTGTAATTCATAGTTTGCCAATGTGTACAGCTACCTTACCTTTACCTAAAAGAATGCCTTTAACAAGCATTTGGAGAATGTCTGCAAATTGGCCCTTCCCTAGCACTTGGGAACCCAGACTCTACCCAGATATCAAAGTGCCTAGTCAGAGGTACAATCCTGTCCCAAATGCTGCCCACTGAATGAAGTTCCCATAAAGAGCTGCCACTCATTTTCAGCTGCTGTTCTACCGAGTCAGTAGAAACCTCTATGCTTTTTACGGGCACATATCATCATTAGAGTTGGACATCAAGGGTCTGAGAGTAAGACAGCCATTGGGAAATGTGCTACTGAAGGTTCTCTTTAGTTGGACTGTGAAGAACTAAAAATGTTAATCCAACAGTGTTACAGACTCCAGTCTTTAGCTATGATTTAGGGGAAATGTTGACTGGAGATACAGACGAGGGAGGAAGAGGAGGTGAAATCAGTATCCCAAAAAAGGGGTGACAGGTCACAGGCTTTGTGGCTTTCAAACATGTCATTCACTGAGTGATGGACCAATAGAAAAGATCATCCTGTTAAAAAAAAAAAACACGTTTCTAAAATGCATGGTAGGAATGCAAATAGGCTCCCATTAACAAGTTTATAATGAGTTCCCTGGTCTCAACAAAATATGTCAAATGGCATGCTTCATGTAATTATCTGTCACCCTGAATATTTGAACTCTTGACTGAAGGGAGAGAAAAAAGTCCTCCACCATACTTGTTTCTTTATGTATTTCACAGCCTTGAGAATTGCACAGTTTTTCTTTTTGGTCAACATAACAATAACCTGCAGGGAAATTATTCTCAGTATGGTAAACATACAGGAGCGGGGCCATGTGAAAGTCTGCTTACATTTAGCTAATGTGTGCCCTAGACGGTGCTCTCACAACCACACAGCTCCAGGTACCCTAACATCCACAGACTTCCATGACTGAAAAAGAGAACCCGAATGGTGAGCAGCCAATAGTTTTGGATTGAAATCCTGGTTCTGCCACTTGCTGGCTATGGCAATTTGGGCAAGTCACCTAATATTTTTGTGCCTCAATTTCCTAATCTATAGAATTGAGACACTCAGATCTCACAGAACTGCTAGGTGGGTTAAAGGAGTTTGTGGAACATGTAAAGTCCTTAAAGAATCATGTGCCAGTACTCTTCTAATTGTTGAACTTTATCTTCTCAAGCATGTACCTTTCTTCATTATCCTAAGAGCATTCTTTTTTGAGCTCAAGATGAACACTGTGTATCACATGTCCTTAAAGTATGTGTCCACTTTTGCCACTATCCATGAGACATTTGGGGGCTAAAAGCAAGCGTTAGGTCATGGTTCGCTTTGTATTAATATCACCGAATCCACTAGAGTATCTGTATCAAGAGCATACATCTACTGAAGAAGACAACTGAAAATAAATAGCCTAAATAAACACATAGCATCCCTCACGTCATGCTGATAGATCTAATTTTTGTTATTTGTCCCACTGACTCTATGATACAACATTAAGTGAATAAAGTACAGTAGCTACATTGGATAAATTAAGAACCAAACTTTGCCTTAGGCTTGGTTCACAGTAATCACTATTGTTTTGTCACTTAGAGATATCCTTCATGGGATGATAGCTGTGATTTTTCACATGCCCTGTTCTCACTGTTAAAAGAAAAATGCTTTCTGTTTTATCTGAAATCCAAAAAATCCAATTTAGTTGAAAGGCCTGTTTTGTTTGTTTTCTTCCTGGTTGCACAGTATGGGAAAGAAGCCCTTTGCAAAAAAAAAAAAAAAAAAAAAAAGGCTCACATTACATAGTGAGCTGATGCTGTTTTCCTAAGCATAAATCTCTTAACTTTTAAGTGGTTCACTGGTGCGTAACCAATCTGTTAGCCAAAACCTTCTACAATGCATAGAAGGTTCAAAAAAGACCTCAATTGAAATCATGGCCTCAACAGAAGAAGGTTCCACTATCTTCACCCTAATAGACCATTAGTCCAGGAAACTGGAGTAATGCCTTTTACTCTTTTTGTTTGTTTCCACAAAGAAAGTTAAATTAGTCAACAGTTCTGTTGAACAAAGTCAGGAAAAAAACTCGACCGACTGAAATTTTACATTCATAGCTAATAATGGCAACTTTACATCATGTGTGGATAAAGGGTTTGCTAGTGATGACCTTCAGGCACAAAGAGACCATGAAATAGCTTTCGAATCATTAAAGAATGATAAAGTTACACGAACTTTAGGGTGTATATGTGCCTAACAACAGTGTCAAAATCCATGAGGCAAAATTAATAGAACTGCAAAGGGGAATTCACTATTATAGGTGGAGACTTAAATACCTTTATATCAGAAATGACCAGCTCTGGCAGGCAGAAATCAGTGAAGACATAGTTGAACTAACAGCACTATCAATCAACCAGATAAAATGGACATCTAGAGGCAAAATCACCCAACAACTGCGGAATACACATTCTCAAGCTTACATGCAACATTCATCAAGCCAGAAAATTCTACACCATAAAACACACCTTAACAAATTTAAAGGAACAGAAATCAGTGCCGGGGGTAGTGGCGCACACCTTTAATCCCAGCACTCCAGAGGCTGAGGTAGGTGGAGCGTTGTGAGTTCAAGGCCGGCTTGTGCTACAATGCGAGCGTAAGGTCAGCCTGAGCTACACAGTGTGACCCTGCCTCAAAAAACTAGGGCCAGAAGTTTGGCTCAGTGGCTTAAGTGCCTGTCTGGCAGGCATGAGGTTGTGAGTTCGATCCCTGGTGCCACCAAAAAAACCCAGAAAAAAACAAAAAAAAACCCCCCCAAAGAAATAGAAATCATAAAATGTACGCTCATCAACCACAACAGAACTGAGCTCAAAGATCAATTACAGAAAGATAGTTGGAAAAATTTCCAAATACTGGAGGTTAAGCAAGATATTTCCAAACAACATATGGGTCAAACAAGGAATCTTAAGAGAAGTTAAATATTTTGAATTAAATTAAAATGAAAATATAATTTATTGAAATTTAGGGGGTGCAGCAAAAGCAGTACTTAGAAGGAAACTGATAGCGTTAAATGAATATCTCACAAAAGAAGATCTAAAACTCAATCATCTAAGTTTCCACATTAGGAAACAAGAAAGAGAAGAACAAATTATATATGAAATAAATAGAAAATTGGTTGTTACTGTTCTGCTCTAAGTATCTGAAAATTAACTGTTTACATAGAATAGTACTTCTCAAAGTTTCCCACCGAACTTCCAAAATGGCAAAGAGAGGGAATTTGTGCCTCTTCCTCTAGATTCTGGGAGCAGAGTAAAATAAACCCCATGGGGAGGGGAATCACAATTTATTTGAAATCTTATGTTTTATCCTAAAAATCAATTTTGATATTTCAGTCTTGCATTCTATTCACTAATATATCTGAGTTTGTGTCAGTATAGAAAATAATACTAGGACTGCCGGTTAAGTTCTTTTTTGATTGTCTCCTTAATCCACGTTTCGAGAGATGTAGCGGTTTGGTCTGGGGTTCCTTGCTATGTTCGAAAGTACTCCTGTCTGAGAAGGGGACATGAAAACATAGTCTCTGTTCACCGGGATGTCACATGGAGGACTGCAGGGCTGCCTCATGACCTTCAATTCCTGTAGAGCACAACGTTCCAGAAAGACTAGGAGGGAACATAGTCAAGTACAGCAGGCATTTCAGTACAGTGAGACCCAATGCCCATTAGACTCCAGCCAAGTCAGGGAATGTGGTAATCATCCCTTCTCACTAGGGAAGCACGGTAAGTAATCCTCCCCTCCAACATCACCTTCAAGGGGTGAGGGGAAGCAGAAGTCACACAGCAGGATGAGAAGACATAAGCTGCCACTGTAATACACTGTTTACCTTCCTGGTTCTCAATATTTCCTGCCCTAATTTCCTGGGGCAATAATAGGTCCTGTAAATGTTATTATGATTGTGAGCCTCAGGTCAGTGAAACAGAACAGAATTCTACCAACATACCTAAAAACTCCTAAGAATACATCAAGTGACAAGTGGGATTTGAAATCAGTAAGTGCAGAAGAAACTATTCAACAGATGCTATTAGAGTAACTGGATCATTATTTGACTGAAAGGCAAATTAGATCTTTATCCCAAAACCTTACACCAAAATACATTCCCAAAGAATTAAAATATAGGCCTGAAAAGCAGCAATATAGAAATATAAAATTGAAGGTCAAAGAGCCATAGAAAATCCTTTCCAACCCTCAAACTATGTATTATGCAAAAGTAGAGATTGTCAAGGAATTATAAACAGATTTTAAGCTTTTAAAATTCAAAAATAGGGCTGAGGACTTAGCTCAGCGACACAAGTGCCTGCCTGGCAAGCACAAGGTCACGAGTTCAATCCCTGGTACAAAAAAAAAAAAAAAGTCAAACACAAAACCAAATCACACTTTTGTAAGTCCAAACACAACACATATGAATCTAAAAGGCAAAATGACAAAAATTTTTAGTGCATATTTTAAAAAGACTACTTACAAATCAATAATAAACTAATCTATTCAAAACATGTTCTAAGGATATAGGATACAAAATATTTTAGCATAAAAATATTCAATCTTACTAAAAACCAATCAAGTGCAGATTAAAATAATTTGATATCACTATCTAATCTAGAAAATAAAATTCATCATAAGCAATTTTATTGATAAACTGGCATTCATACATAGGTAATAGAAATATAAACTTGCATGACTTTTCTGGAAGGCTGGTTGTCAAAACGTATTAAGAAGAAAAACTATAGCTGGGCATGGTGGCACACACCTGTAATCCTTGTACTTGGAAGGCTGATGCAAGAGGATTGTTGTGAGTCTAGACCAGCCTGGGTTACAAAGTGAGCCAGCCTGAACTGCATAGTGAGACCCTGTCTCAAAAAGACAAAAGAGGAAGAAGAAAAAGATGAAGAAGAAGATGATGAAGAAGAAGAAGATAAAGAAGAAGCAGATGAAGAAGGAGAGGAAGAAGGAGAGGAAGAAGAAAAAGAAGAAGGAGGAGAGGAAGAAGAAGGAGGAGGAGGAGGAGGAGGGGGAAAAGAAGAAGAAGGAGAAGAAGAAGAAGGAGAAGAAGGAGAGGAAGAAGAAGAAGGAGGAGGAGGAGGAGAAGGAGGAGGGGAAGGAAAAGGAGGAGGAGAAGGAGAAGGAGAAGGAGAAGGAGAAGAAGAGTAGTAGTGAACCTTTTGACCTTGTAATCCATACCTGGGAATTTATTCATAGGAAATAATTCAAATGTGCTGGTAATGACATAGTTTCAAAAATTTTAATTTCAGGTTGAATATTTAAAAGTCTAAAACAATCTATCAATAAGGAATGGATAACTAAATGATCTATACAATAGAATATATTAGAACCATAAAATAGGTTTATTGATATATGTTTGCCCCAGAAACATTACCCTAAGTGAAAAGATTTTAACTCAGTAGGAATCCACCCAATTCTTGGAGGAGAAAAAGTGAAAAGCAAACATACAAATATGTATTCATGCCCAGAAAGCAGGCTGGTGAGATACTGGCGTCTAAATTTGGTAAGAAAGTATCACTCATGAATTGATTTGGGGGTGTTGTAAGTTCTCTTGTTTGTAGATTCTGGTTTCTGTTTCCTTTTAGATAAAGAAAGAGCAAGACTTAACCTGAGAAGGAGTGGGTATCGAACAGCCGCCCTGAGAAGGTGGCAACCAGAGGGTACACAAGTTCTGTTGACATGATGTGCCTGACACTGTGGCCAGCACAAGGGGTGTGTTTGTTTTGGCGATTGTCTTTACAGGGCAGAGGAGTGGTTGATGAGGTTCAGGGAGAGTCCAGATCCAAAAGGATTCCCCATCTGTGTGATCAAGAGTTGACCTCATATCCCTAAAAAAATGCTCAGGCCCCAGGCTTGCTTTCATTCCAGTTCAGGGACCTATGATTCATCTTCTGAAACCCTAATTATAACACCCAAGTCTGCTATGTGCAAAAAAACATCTGTCATTGTTTAAATCTGCAGGGGGAGTATGTACAGCATGCAAACCCGCCCGCTGATATGTTTCTCCAAAGCAAAACTTATAACCCAGAAACCATCAAAAGGTAAGGGGGCCTCAAGCCTTGAGTTTCCAACTGAGCTCAGTGACAAATAAGGTGAACGATCATATTCCGTCATCATTGATAAGCCATTTTCTCAGGGCCACTGCTGCCAAGGTAAAAGCCACAGTTTTGAAGCTCTTTTTCTCAGTTGAGCAAAGTCTCTTAAATTTATGCTTTTCTTGTTTATTGCCAAGGTCTGGCAGAGAGAAGGGAGCAGAGTATATAACTACAAACCTCTCACTTATCAGCTCTGGCTGCTTTTGTGTCACCACGCTACGTGTATCATTTAGCCAGTTAATCTCCTGTGCCTCTTGGAGGTGCAGTAATTACAGAGAGAACACTTCAGACCTGGCAAGAGATGACGAAAGAACAGTGAAGACACATCTATCCTTCGCACGCCCAGGACAACTGTTTACTGACCTTACTCAAACTCAGATTAAAACCCCCAACCCAAGTTGAAGATATGGTCTCTCTTTAACAATCTAATATTTCTACCTAGCAGTACTGATCTTAAACACAAAAGAAATAAACAAAAGTCATGTGAATAAACAATAAAAAAATCCTTTCACACTAGCACTGGTTGTATTATAGCAGCATCAATGGACACAGTAGTGTTTGGGGCGGTTTCTAAGCTTTTTAAAAGTTAAGAAAGCATCAGGATGTGATGTAGTAGCCTTGAGCTAGACATCACAATGCCATATACCCTCCAAAGCGGAGATGGAGAATGCAGTACTGTAACAATGCGCTATGCAAATGAGCTAAAGTTGTTCCCCTGGGCTTGGGGGAACAATATTAATTCTGAAACTCTCCCTTAAATTTTGTTTGGATGATTTAAAAGAAGTTTCCTTTTGTTAGAGGTCATCAAGAGAAACAAACTCAAATTTATTTTGGGGGCCTTGGTGCTGACTTTGGTTTTACTTTGTTAAAGTCACATTAACTGGAGCTGCAGATTCAAAAGAAAAATTTTAAATTAATAAGAGATTTATAAATCTATGCTAAAATTTTAAGAGCTTTGAGGTGAATAGATTGTGAGGAAAACATAATTATCAAAATGGATTTAAACAGAAAATTTGAATTGACCATTAAAAAAGAACCAAGCTTAAAAGCTTTGTAAATCTTTTTTTTTTTTTTTTTTTTTTTTAAGACAGGATCCACGTAGTTCAGATCAGCCTTGAACTCACTGTGTAGCCCAGGCTGGCCTCCAACTTGCAGCAATCGTTTTGCCTCAGCCTTCCAAGTGCTGGGGTTACAGGTGCGCGCCACCATGCCCGGTGTCTTTAAGTCATTTCTTTCAAGCCTTCACAGAACTGTTGGTTTTCCATATTTCAATTATCATAGCACAGAAAAGATGGAATGCCTTAAAATTTATTTTATAAAGCTGACATGCTAATATCAAAACCAAAAAAGAAAACAAGCCCCAAAACACTTCATGGTGGATCAAATCTAGCAATACATATAGAAAATAATACCATTACAAACAAGAGCAATTTATTGAAGAATTTAAACATGACTTTAACATAATTAAGTCAGTAAATGTCCTTAAAACATTCAGAAGAAATCCACATATCATCTCCTCCTTCTATAAAAAACTAACAAAATGAAATGCCAGATTGCTTAGTAAATTATAAAGATAAGTATATTAGCACCATAAAATATGTGTAAATATATAGGTACACACACACACACACACAAAACCAAAAAGTCATGCTCATACGAAACTGACATTATCAGTAAATCCAAGGGGAGGGGGCAAAAAAAAAAAGTCAGTAGGATAGCTACTGAATTAAAAAAAAAAGTTGTTGTTTTAATCAGAAGTGGTAGCATGTTCCTAAATACCAGCACTGAGGCTGAGGCAGGAGAATTGAGTGTGAGGCCAACCTGAGGTTCATAGTGAGACTCTATCTCTGAAAACCAGGGGAAAAAAATGCTGTTCTTAAAGATCATGTAGGAACTAGAAAGAGACAAAGATTACATGATCATCTAACTAAAACCTAAGAGAATCAACTGAAAGAATCTTAGAGTTAACAAAACTCATTAAGATATCAATATACAAAGAAAAAGCTTTTATATACCAGCAAAAACTAATCAGAATAAACAGTAGAGAAAATGTTTTGTCCACTAGAACATGAGAGCAGGGATTTTGTCTTCTTGGCTGCTTCTCTAGGATCTAGAGATCCCAGTACAGAACAGGTGTTCAATAAAAAGAAGAAACAGACTGACAATAAAAGCAATAATAAAAAGTAAAGGAATGAAACTAAAATTCCACAATTAGATTCAAATATTTGTAGTAATTTAACATATGATAAAAATTATATTTCAAACAGCAGAAGGAAGCATAGATCATTCTATATGTGACAACTGAAACTATTAACTAGCTATTTTTAAAAAATAAAATATAATAAATTATAGACAGACTATCATAAATTATAGACAGACTATTTCAACATTAGTATAGGAGACCACTAAAGAATTAGAAGGAAAAAAGAAAATATTTGCTTTGTTTTAAGATAAGGAAGTTTTTAAAAATACATAAGCAAAGTAAGAACTTGGGGGAAAGATTTATACTGTCTGCTAAATAAAAATTAAAATTTTAGGTATATCAAAGTATCATAAACAAAACATAAAAGATAATAAATGGGGAGAAACACTTATAATATATGACTGATGAAAGATTAACATCCTTTCTGTATAAGATGTTATAAAGTTCTATGTAAAGAATGATCAACTAATAAGAAGACAGTTCAAAAAGGTAAAATGCATAGTAACAAGATAACAAACGGCAGCAAATGTATTCAGTCTGACAAATACCAAATATGAAAATTTGGCTGTGATCTTTTTCTCCAGTCAGTCGACAAATGTTAAGTTTAACTTATGATATTATGGAAGATTCAAGAAAGTGGGTATTTGTTAACTGATAGTGAGAGAAGAGGCCAATTTCTGAGAATTTATCTTGAATAGTCAAAAATTTGCCCAACTTTTGTGCATAAGAATGTCTGTTCTATCATTTATCTTCCTTATCTTCAGGCAGTATAAACGTAACATATGCTTATTATAAAAAGTTAACCAGTTCAAACTAAGGCACTCTACTATGCATACAGTTCTGAAATCTACTTTTAAAATTTTAATATACTGTGAAAACCTTTATTTTCTTAAATAGCTGTATAGTAAATCATTGCTTTGATAAATACAAAAAACTTATTTAATGAATCACCTTAATTATAGCAGTGTGATTATGGCAACAATTTAACAATCACCATCTTTTACATTTTCTATGCATATGTTGACCAACATTTATATAGGATATATCAAAAATAAAACTAATGTCTCAGAAGTTATACCTACTGAAAACTGACAGCTAATTGCCACAGTGACTTCCAAGAAATGTATCAGTTAATATTCCAAATAACAATGTGTGGATTATTCCTAATAGTAACCATAGGGGAAAATCTATATGGCTAAAGTCCTTCAAAATTGGTTAAATTATAATGTATATAGTTAAAGGAATATTACCCAGTCACTAGATATTATGTTATGAATGAAACATGAAGACGTTTATTACAAAAGACCATCAAGTTACAAAAACAGACAGTGTGAGCCTCCTTTTAAAGTACATTCATCTACTAGATTCTAAAACAAAATGTTAATCATGTTTATCTTGCAGTGACACATTTATAGGTAATTAAAACACTCACTCATGCTTTCCTTAAATTTCCAAATGTTTAGCCAGCATAGTGGCTTGCATCTATGTAATCCTAGCACTCTGGGAAGCTGAGGCAGGAGGATGACAAGTTCAAGCCTGGGATGGGAAACAGTGATTTAACAAGACCCTTTCTTAACATAAAAAATAAAAAAGGGCTGGAACTGTAGCTCCAGGTTCAATCCTTAGTAACACACAGACATAGACACATGCAGACAGAAAAACACACACATACACAAATGTTCTAGAGAAAAAATATGATTTTGTAATCACAAAAATATTAAATCATAGTATATTTTTTTAAAACAAGAAAGCAGCATTCTGAAGACTAGTTGCATTGATGATACAAGAATTTGTACGCAACCACCCATGATTTTCATAATAAAGAGTTGTTCAGGATTAAGGTAACAACAGAGCCCAGTGTTTTTCCATGGAGCCTACACTTGGAGTCTCCTGCAATAGACAGTCCATGAAGTCATGCTCAGAGGTGCCCAAGGCACAGACAAAGACCGAGAAAGGAGCCCTCAGACTCATAGAGAAAAGAGGTGACACATCAATCATATTCTCCAAGGCAAAACGTGGAGGATCCAGGGTTCTGCTCCCAAGCTTCCCAACCAGAAATGTGAACACAGTCAAGAATTAGGAAAAAAAAAAAAAAAGTCTAGCAATAGCAGGCTAGTTATACACAAAGGAGTTGTGTGTCCAAGCCTTTCTTGAGGAAACCTGAACCATCTACAGCTACTTAAAGAGTGCAAAAGCTCAGGTGAAGAAAACAGAAAGCCTTTTGAAGTAAGAGGGCAACAAAAATTAAATGCAAAAGAACATAGAATGTGCCTGATTACAGAGGACAGACTCCATGTAAAAAATTCTGATTCCTTTGACTTAAAACAGACCATTAGCAAAAGACACAAAATTCAATGCTGATAAACTTCCAACTTTTTTTTTTTGAGCTCAGGTTACAACTATTTAAGTCATAATCAATACAAAAAATCCATAACGCTTCAAGAGAATTGAACCAGATTTTTAGAATTGGTCTAGAGGGAAAATGCTTTGTTCTTGAGAAACTACCAGGGATAGTGCTAGTAGTCCAGATTTCTGGCTTTCATGATTCTATGAAAGATTTCTGTACTTGCCATTTGATACGAGACATGAAAGCCTAACCAAAACCAAAAGCCACTATGAAAAACCCCCAATCTTCCTCTATTTGAAGCAATCCTAAATATATTAGTCCTTTAGCACAGAATTAAATTCACACTATAAAACTCAGTTATCAAAAATATTTGAAATGGCAGAAAAATGATGGTCAATTTTCAGCACACAAGAGAAAGAGAGGAAAAAAAGGAAGAGTGACATGATTAACACTGGTAAGTTTAAATTTAATAACACAGGACCAGTGCATATTCCACGGATAAAGTATAAGAACACTCAGAACAATTAAGAGAATTCAGTAAGGGTTCCAACTCTGCCCTGATCAGCAAGACAGGCCTTCCAAGTTGTTTTTAGTAATGGCTCATAAATTCACAGCAGCATTTATAAATGTCAGAATGTACTTGAGATACTAGCAGTTGGGTTAGCCAAAAGATTCCCCCACAGCAGCTAACTGAAGAACAGTGGTTCTTAAAGTGTTCCCCTGCCTTTTCCCTCTCAGCCCATGTGCCATTCCAAGGAACTTGCTAGGCAGGCAAACTCTCCCAAGAACTGCAGCAGAAACTCTGAGTGGGCACAAGTCTTCAGGTGATTCTGACTTATGGACACTGCCGTAGAAGATACTACAGAAGTTTTCAGCATGCAATCAAGCACAAGATGCCTAAATAAGTGTATGCAAGATAGTGCTGGTTAACCCAACGCCCATCCTCTTAAGTGGGCAGCAGAGACTAGGACCTTGTTCAAAACAGACTTCGAAAAGGTTCTTGGAGATGGATCCAATGGAAAAGTCATTTTTGTATATTACCATAGTAACTCAAAGCATCATTTATGCCTATGGAAAAAAAAAAGCCCCCTTTGCAAGGGGCATTATTTACAGAACGATCAAGTGTACCTCGATCCTGAGGAAACAAAATTTTGGAAAAGCAAATAGGCTTCCATATAGTACACCTCTAAAGCCCACTTCTGGGTGAATACTCCCTAATTATGACTGCCCAGGACGGAAAACATGTGTCCTAGGCAAACCTCCGCTGTCTACTCTGAAAGACGACATTTTCAAGGAATGGACAAAAGACACATCTTACTTCAGTTCCTCCACTGATCCCTCAGTCCCAAAGGAAGGTGACCTATTCTACCTCTACCCATCCTTCACATCCCACGACTCCTTCTTTTAGGTCTACATCCAGGCCTTATTTGTGGCAACTGCTACATGAATAATGCTTCTTACAAAACCCTTCCTCTAACATAAATTTCATTTTTGTGGATAGTTGGTACTTTTATAGTTTATACATAACTTCCATGTTTACTAACTCATTTGATTTTATAAAAATCCGTGTGACAGGCAGTTTTATTATTCCCACTCACAGATGAAAAAACTGGAATTTAGTGCTAACCTCAACAGATTAATTGATTATTGAATCTTAAAGGAGAGATATAAATGCTTTGCATAAAAATTAAGGAACTCACGATATCCATATTCAAAAGAACTCTGAAACTCAACTGAGTTTGTCATTTGCCAAATGATACTCACCAAAAATCACCTAGGTAGGTTTTTGAGTTGAGAGGTATTTTTTTCTGGCTTGGGAAAGGGGAAGAGCAGGAAAGTGAAAAAAAAATTAAAGTGGACAAATTCTCCCAGTCACTGAACTCACCTAACCAGCAATGGGTCTGGAACTCCATAGGGCTCCAAGTAACAACAATAGCAATGATGATGGCAGTAAGATTAACCCTTTACTATATTCCAGGCACTATTCTTTGCATAGTAAATATATTCAATAACCTTAATACCCACATTTTACAGGCAAGGAAAAAAAAACCCAAGGCACTGAAAAGCTAAGTAATTTTCCCAAGACTACGCCTCTTGTTCCCTGGACACAGAAGAAGAGATACAACCCAAGTGCCAAGCCCCTGTGAGGTCTGCCCACTAGTGATGGAAACCAGACACGGGAAGGTAGCAGTCACCACAGGAGTCTGGGTTATGTTTCCAATATTACCATTTGGGCGACAATCTCCACACTCTTGTCACTCAAAGCATCAATCAGCCCTCAGGTTCCAAGCAATTAAGCAGCAACTCAGATTCCTAACAACCAATGTCTTCTCAGACTACCCCCAGGAAGGTTTCCTAGATCTCAGTGATGGAACACTGGCTCATTTGCCTGGAACTGCCTTCAACTAATTTAAGAAAAATTAGAGAGAAAAGCAGCTTTGGAGGAAACATGGCAAATTAAAGATGCATGTGGGAGGCAGCAGTTCTAGTAAATGCACAGAACTAACAGCTCTGATTTTGCTTTTAAAGAAATACAAATAAAAAGGAGTCCTTACTGGTGTAAATTACTCCTGCCTTTAAAAATAAATAGACTTTTTCAACTGTTCACATTTTGGGTCTGCATGTGCTAGCTTTTACATACTGAACCGTCTTTTATGCTTGTGCATCTTTTTCTTAAGAAAAGAAACAAAGATCAAACTGAAGAGTACACTCAGGCAAAAAAGAAAAATTTCACGATGAATGAATTCAGTCTTCATGGGTGAGTATGCGACGGAAGGTGAGGAAGACAACTTTCAAAGACTTCTTCAAATTTGCTTACCTTCATCATTTTCTGCCTCTAATTTTCACCATAAAACATCTTGAGATGTAGGGGTTCCATGGAAACCCAACTTAACAGCAAGTTCCACGGTATTCTACATAATATCTCCTTAAAGTTGTACACTTCAGACGGCACTATACCAACCACAGGTTATCCACATTTCTTCCATACACTTTGATAATCCTGGTCTACCCTTCTACTGTGGGTCTGGTGTGCTTTACTTCCCCTTCTACAAAATACAAAGGATAACAATACCTTCATCAGGTGGATGTAAAACCTTAATAAGTTAATAAAGTAGAACTCATCTGACAGAGTGAGCGTTTACACAGTGTTAACCAGTGCTATTATTTCTATAACTACTATTGGGAAAAATTAGGTCAGGAAGTGGTATCCAGGAGTCTTGCACCGTATCCATAATGTTTCATTGTTTCTTAATTTTTTTTTGAAATGAAAACAATAGTTGATACACAGACAAACACACACAAACATACAAACATACACACACACAGCGGTTCTTAATACTTAATAGGAAGAGAAAAAACTGCCCATGATCATGTCACCTGCTGGTGAGTTTCAGGCGAGGGTGCAGCTAGGAGCACCTCCATGCACCACTGCCTTACATTTCCCCTAAAAGATGCCTCCTCTCCTGCTGAGGTTCTTAATCAGCGTGGCAATGGCTGGACTGCTGGCGGGTCCTTGAACCTAGTGCAACTGTGTGTACAGGAACTGGGTGAGGCTCCAGTTCTGGGCATTTGGGGGGCGGGGAGGAATTCTAAAGCCTTCTTGAAGCTCTAATGACCCTGTATGGAGCAACGTTGCTTTACAGTGTTAAACTCAGTGGCAATGGACAGAATAATTCACTCCACTGAAGGCTGCAGCAGTAAGCGGGACACATGGGCTGGCTGTTAATCAGCTGTCTCCAGAGAGAGGCGGTACCACTAGGGACAAGAGCCGGCTAGGCGGCGCGTGGCACTGCGCCCCTGACCTCTCACAGACGGCCCCGCAAACTTCACCAGCTACCCGGCCCTGACCCTGGCATTGCAGGGGTTCACTCCCCCTCCCCCCAGTCCCTGATCATTTTTCCAAGAACAAACTCAAAGGAAACTCCAACACTCTGTCTAGGATTTCACTCCTGCCCTCGACTGAGACTGAAACCACTTCTCCAAGGGAAGTTAATTAAAACAATTAATCCGCACAAAAATCCAAACCCTACCCCAGAGCTCTTGCATGACCTCCTAAAGTTAGAAGATCGAGGGCGCTTGAATTTCTGTTCGTCTGGGGCGCGGGGCAGAGGGAAAGTAGACGAGGGCCAGCCAGGGGGTCAGCGCTCGGGCCACCGCTCGCTCCGAAGCTGCTCCGCCTCCGCCCAGCGCCGCCGCCGGCGGACACCGGCTCCCGGGAGGCAGCCGGATGAGCAGGTAGGTGTGGGCATGTGCGCGGCAGACACCGCCGCGGCGGATTAAAGTTCAAGCCTGTTCCCACACCGCTTCCCGGCTCGGTGTTCTCACGCGCCGCCCCGCCAGGCGGCCCTTTCCCGGGGAAAGCCCGGGGCTCCACAGCCCCCCTCTTTGTCATTCTCAGCGACTCCCCATTGCCCACTCAAAGCATTAGCCTCCTTCCACTCTTCTCGGCGGGATCAGAAACGGCCCGGAAAAGAGAAAAGCAGGGAACCTGGGAAAGCGGGGTGTCGCGGGGGGCGGCGCGCAGCAGGTAGCGTACGTACCCAGCGCGAGTAGGGCGAGCTGTCCAGCCGAGGTGACCATCTTCCGCGCGGGCGGCCGGGCGGCCGGGCGGCAGGCGCTCCCGCCTCCTGCCCTCCCTGCGGTGCCCGAGTGGCGAAGCGGCGCCGCGGTGCGGGGGAAAAAGGCGCTGGCGAGCAGGGCCGGCCCCCGACGCGGGCGGGCGGGCGGAGGGAGGACCGAGCGCCTCTCGCCTGGCACTCTCCCCGCCGCGCTGCCAGCCGGCGGAAATAGGAAGAAGGCACCGTCACCTCTCGCCACTCGGGAACCAGGACACGCTGACCACCCTCTCGCCTCAGAGGGGGTGACCCCCTCAGGGCACGCGGGGTGGGGATTGGGGACGGGGGGCGGGGACTCTGCACGCACCCAGCAGGGCGCGGGCGGCGGGGCGGGGCCACCTGGGAGTCCCTGAGCTGGGCAGCGCAAGCCAGTCACCCTGGCCCGGCACAAGGCAGGAAGCGCCCCACTTCAGACACCACGCCCAGCTGCCAGCGCCTCCAGCCCGCGGGTCCCTGCGAGACGGGTTGTCGCCCGCCGAGCAACTCGAGCGGCCCGGGGTGCAGTGGCAGCTCCTGGGCTCTAGGCGGCAGAGTGGAGCCACCCAGGCTGCTGTCACCCGCGCCGAGAATCGCTCCTGGGCCCTCTCACAGGCTGGGGACTGGACACGCGGGCAGGAATGGGACCTGTGAGCTTCGCTAGCCTCCTGCCGAGACTTGGCCCAACGGAAGTGCTCCCCCTAATCGAAAGCAGAATTTGCTAAACTAGGTTTTCCGCCTGCGTCCCCATTCTCATCAATTCTGAGGGTGCCTGCCGCCCAGGCATAGCCACTCTGTTTGGAACCTCGTGAAGATCAGAGAGGCTTCGTTCTTCTGACTTGGTGCTGATAACGCAGTTGGGTCCCTGTCCAGGTGAACCCAGTTATGCACAACCCCCGCGGGGAGCTGAGGCCAGGAACCTGGTGGCATGCAGTCAAGGGTGGTGTGTGGCGAAAGTCACCTAGGTGGCCCTTTCAGGATTTGTGACTTTGCACCCCTCAAGCGGAATCGGGAGGTGGGAGGAACTAAAGGAAGACATTTTGGGTGGAGAACGGACTACCTGTAGGTGCCTTGCGGACCATCCATAGGGGACAGTGAGTTAGTGACCGAGGAGCTCACGGATTGACTCTTTTCTTTAGCCTCCCCTGCCTAGTGGCTCCCGGCCGGACCTGCTGTCCTTAGAGACGGGGTTGTTGAGATGTGGAATCTCTTGCTTTTTCCTTGACTGAGGCTTAGAGTCTCAGGCTTGACTTTTGCCAGTTCATTTCATGGGAGCAGAGTCACCTAGATTCTAAAAGGAAGGACCAGCTTATTTGTCTCAGCATTTAGGTAGGAAGTACCAGTGTAAAAAGGAGATTTTGAAAGGGTGTAGATTTGCATTGCGGAAGCACTTCCTTAGAAAGTTTCTCAGAGTATTCTTTTGTTCTTCAGCCCTTCAGGATCTGCGTTAGCCATGAGTGTTTCATGGCAAATTCTGGAGCACATCCTTTCCTTGGTCCACTGGGGCCCACCTCCTTCAGCTTGGTCTTGCCCTCTTCTGGTGGCTTCCATACCTCCTCCCTAGACTACGGGAGGTAAGGAATTAGGAGATCTCCCACCTGTCTGCTGCCCTCAGGACTGGAGATGGAGCCGTCACCTGATTTCCTCCTGCAGAAGCATGTCAAGCTCACTGTGGCTGCTGGGTCCCTGCCAGCTGTAGGGTCAGGGGCCCTGGTTTCTGCTTCTCTGTCTCTGCCCATACATAGTCAGGGATGGGGAAGTGGCAGGAGAATCAAGCTGGTGACCTTGTCCCCAGAAGGACTGGAAACATCTTTCTAATCAAGTGAACATTTACCATCTTGCAAACTAAAAACTTCCTGAAGCAAAGTACATTCTAACACTTGAAAATCATTAATTTCCCCCAAGATTTTATAGAGTGGTCCGTATCTGTGGTTTTATTACCTTTCAATTCATTATTATTGAACAGATAATCAGGAATTGGATTTTTTTTAATTTAAAGATCAGAAGTACTACTCAGCCATAAAGAAGGATAAGCTCGAGACATTTCTAGTTAAAGGGATGCACCTTGAGACCATACTCTTAAGCAAAGTAAATCAAATATACATGTGTAAATACAGCATTGTTTCTCTGGTGTGAGAAACCAAAAGTGTAAATAAGGACCAAGATGTATAATGGATACTGTGGAATAGGAAGAGAATCTTCAAATGGGAAGGGCAACAAGGTGGGGGGGGGAAGAGGAGGAAAAGTAAAGAAAAGTAAAGAAAAAAGAGAAAAGAAAGGGAAAAATGGAAACAAAACTTTTGTAAATAAGGAGGGAAGGAGGGGTTGAAGGGCAGATAGGGGAATGGAAAAAAAATCAAGATATATCATGTACAGGTACAAATTCCCTATGATGAATCTGATCATTATGTATACCTAAAATGTACCAATAAACATAATTAATTTAAAAATCCAAGCATCATTTTTCATAAGCTGATTGGAAACAAGTTTCGAACATTTATTCATAGAACTCAGTAGAAGCTCAATACCCTAAATCATTTTATGTATTTCATTTAATCCCCACAGTAACCTTACAAGTTGGAGCTCATTCCCCCTTTTACTTGACAATTAGTATAGAAAGAACTTACTAACTTACCTGCAGTAACTCAGCCAACAAGTGACACTGATTTTGAGAGCAAAACAAGGTGTTTTGAATTCTCATATGTTGGCTTCTTTATTATGTTTCTATATCACTTTCCACATTTTAAGTAATAACTCATTGGGTTGATATGAGGATTAAATGTAAGAATTTATTTGTATGCTTAGTACAGCATTTGATATCAGTAAAGGTAGCTATTAAGTCTTCCTCAATGGATAGTCTTTTCCATCCTTTCCATTTCCTACTATACCCTTATCATTTTCATATGTGTTTCTTTTCTCAGGCATATGCATTTGTGTGCACAGGAAAAGAATTTCGCAGTCAAGAGCTATGAACTCATGTCTCAGCCTTGGGGGTGAGAGGAATGAGATTTGAAAGTACAAAAAACAATTTAGAGCAAAGAAGTCAGTTTTCCTAAAGGGTGGTGTGACATGTTTGTATTTTAGCACCACCAAATATATTTCTCTCTGAGCTGAGTGAAATTTCAGCGTAGCCCCTTGACACCATGTGGAGACTCAGGTGTGTCCCTTGTCCTGCAGACACGGTACTTGTCTCACGTGACCACTGAGGGTCCTGCTTCTAGGCCTTCTCTGTAGGAATACGCCGCTATCACCTCAGCACACACAGGCTTCAGCCACCCCAGAGCTCAGGTGATCCCTTTCTAACCGGCTAATCGCAGCCTGTCCTCCCCGTGTAAACAAGAGAACTATGGTACATTCTAGGTAGAGGCCAGGAAATCTTGTCAGTTTGGCCTTTCCTTTCTTTTCCCTATTTATTACAGAGGGTATGTTTACAGGGGCCCCCTTTTCACTGTAATCAGTCTCCCCCTCCTTCCTGATTCACTTGTACAAGGGATTGTGGAGCCACAAGCCCCAGAGCCTTCCCTGAGTGGCTCAGGCCGGTGAGGCCCACAGCTCAGCAGTTAAGGACATATCAGTGAGTAAACAGCCCAAGTGCTTAGGGAGGAAATGCAGCCATGGGCCACAGCACTGAAGGAATTTCTGTTGCTGTGGAGGAGCCTGGAGCCCGCACTGGAGCCAGCTCCTGGTGGCACAGGACCTTCCCTCGAGCCAGAGGGAAAATGCTGCACAATACCTATTGTACATTGTGGACCTGATTTACTCTTTCAGTTTCTCACACCAAGGAGATAATACAGTGTTTACTACTTTAAAGATAACAGCACTCCCTGTATTAACTATTGATGTTCTCCTGTTATTTTGCTATGAAATTTTGTTTTATTTTTTTCAAAAAATAAATTTTAAAAAAGAAAACACTTGGCATATGTTATGGATTACAAACTGGTGGTCAACTTAGCACCAGCTGAATTAATTCAGTTGGTGTTGAGTAAAGATGTCCACCTGAAGAAAGTTGCCAGCATAAATAGAGACGTGGAGAAGAAGAGCTAGGCATTGTGGGTTCTTTCAAGAGTTGCTGTTTCGAGTCGCTGGTTCTCCTGGAGGTGCTTGACATGCTGGCTTCCCCAATATGGATTCGGCCATTATCGTCAGAGGAGCTTGGGACCTCATCAGTGAGAGTGGCTGTGGTTCACATTGCGGGAGCTCTGCTCCTCACACTGTGCATCGCTTCCTGGCTCCGGAGGGGAGGCTGTGTGCTGGAGAAGCTTGTCACGCTGGGCTTCCTGACCTGTGCTTGACTGTTCTCCATCATCGGAGGAGTGCGGGACCTTGTTGCCGTTGGGGATGGCTGTGGTGCTCTTCAGGGCAGTTCCACTTCTTTTGAGTGTGACTTCTTGGCTCCCATGTAGAACCCTCAACCCACTGCACAGCTCCTTCACCCCACTGGCATACACTTTTTAGTTCCACCGCTGACCTTTGGCCTTCCCGGCACAGAACCTTAAAATATACTGGCACGAGTCCTCATTGTGGGCTCTTAGATTTCCAGTTGGATTTGTGGGAGGCATTGTCATGCGTTTTGGGTCTGTAGCTTGACTCTCGCTAGACGTTACTGTGGGATCCAGGCCCTCGGCTAAATATCCTGGGTCTTAGTGTTGTAGATAGATTTTCCTGCACTTCTTTGTGTATAACTCTGGGTGACTATTATAAAACAGCATTACAAACTCTGTGTCCTGTATGCAGTTGTTCTCTCTGTAACCCCTGACTACAGCAGCCTAGGAGGGTCATTTGTGGAGGAGAGAGAGAGAGAGAGAGAGAGAGCGAGAGAGCACGCACTTAATAAATGACCCCACAGAACTGTTTAGGCAGAGCAAGATTTCAATATAAGGGATTTAGGAAAAGAAATCTAATCCAAAGTGAGGTATTGTCCAAGTATCAGCCCCCTTGGAGGCCTCAGCTATTACTGTAATGTATTCCTTATCTCTAGCCAAGGAAAAAGCAGGAAACCTTATGCTGAGCTCATTTTTACAGTTTTCATCACCAACAAAATGGGCCAGATGAGAAGCAATAGAGATGTTTGTGTTTCCTCAGCTACCTGGGTGATTTCATTGCCAGGGTTTTTCAAAGACTGGCCTAACACTGTGCTTCAAAATCGCATCCCCAGCTCTCAGGTCTACTGGAGAATGCACACTGGTGTTATCAATATCACAGAATGGCTCTAGAGCTCAGTGCTGAAACTCAGAGGCTGGTGGCTTTATGGTAGCCCAAGCAACTACATGTTCTTGTCAAGATGCTAAGTCAGGGTCTCTAGGATTCACCAAATGGCTGTACCAATAAAAGATATTATTCTCTGATATAGTCCATGAACTTTCTAGTGACAAGGATGTCATAGAGGTACCTAGAAGATTCAGCACAGCCAATGCCAAACCATTGCATTGAGCATCTCCGGGGGAAGAAATGCCACATGTTAAATTCTGTTTTCACTGTCTTTGTTACTGTCCCCTAGCAACCTCCACCACACTGTAATACCCTTCTGAATACTGGAAAAATTGCCCCTAGAATTCTTAGGAGTTCCTGTGGGGAATTCCTAAATCAAGTGCCCAGAAATCCTTGGGCAAGTAAAACTAAGGGAGTTGGTAGAAATAGAGTAGTTATGCTCAACAGAAGTGAAAGAGAGATCAGAAAAGGAACATATAAAGAATCAAGGAAAGAAGAGTCAAGGAGCTCTACAGGGTTGTAGATGGGGCTTAGTAATTTATTTTTTGGTGAAAACCTCAAGAAATTTTTCCTAAACTCAGAGAGATGGGGGAAATGAGAAGGGTGAAGGTAAAGGGGAAGGAGGGATAGAGGGAGAGTGAGAGGGAGAGAGAGACAATGAGAGAAAGACAAGGTCAGGATTTTATGAGAAGCTGTTCTTACATCCCTGCCAAGGGTTAGTGATGGAGGAGGTTGGTGTACATTCTGTAAGTCCATAAGTTAGAAAGGTTTTTGTCTAAGAGACTATGCAAGTGTCAGGATAGACTTCCATTCTGTGACAGGCACTCAAACCCTCACATTGAACTTGCCATCCTGCCTCCCTTCTAATCTTCCATTGAAGAGCTAAAGGAAAATAATGATAGGGGGAAATCTATGCCATTGTTCAAAACTGAGAAAGAATTCCACCCACATGTTAGACATTTCAAGGGATTTTTCTAAGACTCAATGCAGATGAGCCTAGTGTGACAGAAGGGTTTGACAGCTCTCAATTCACCACATAGACAAGAAAAGGCTCCGTGGGGAGGGACTCCACGGAAACCTGGTGATGTTCCTGAGCTGGTTGTGACAAAGACCCCAGGCAAAAATAAGCCTCAGGAAAATGAGGTATGGCACATCTCCATCATTTTGAAGCATCTGGGAAACGCCCAGGTACAGAGCTGTACACAGAACAAGGGTGTCACGAGAGAGGGGAGGCTCACATTTGGTGCTCAGCATCAAGAAAACATTGCTAAGGAGGCCACAGTGAGGGCATCTGTGCAGCAGGCAGCCAGCTTTATGTTTTCATGCCACAAGGTTTTCATTATGAAGCTGAAACTTTGCTCTCTTGGGAGTCTCCACAGACAGCTGGCTCTTAATTGCTTTCTTTCAGTGGTTTATTCCACCTGGGGCCATTGCATGCCTGTTCCAGGCACTGGGTTAGGACCCAGAGCTTCAACAAAGCATCTTCGATTTTGTGGAGCCCCGAGTCAGAGAATCAGGATACCCCCGAAAAAAGTCATGTAGACATTTGTCACATAAATCTCAAAGACAACGAAGAAATATCTATGGAATTTTGACAGAAATAATTATGACACAAACTTCTGTTTCTTACCAAAGTATTTCAATAAGAAACTATAAAAATGTAAGAAATACACATACTACTCCAACTAAATAAAATCCACAGAAAGTACCCCAGCCAAACAAACTCATGAAGATAAAAGAAATAGTATTTTAAAAGTCAGTCAACAATGAAAGCAGTAAACATTAGTGTCGAGGCTAATTCCAGATTCTTAGTATGTTGCAGCACTTACTGTTGTAAGACATTTGCCTTTTCTTCCTGCTAACAGGAGGATTTACTTGATTGGGTCCACAGGCGAGGCAAGACCATCCCTTGCAACTTGCCATTGGTTGGCTTAGGGGTGAGCACATGACTAAGTCTGGCCAGTGAAATGTCATAGAGTGTCTTTCACTAGGCTCTTTGGGTAGGAATTTGCTTCTTGATAAAGAGAAGCAGTGAAATAGGCTACTTTTCTTCTTGCCTTGGAATTAGTTGTCTAAGGATGATGAATGTGTAGTTTTGACATCCATCTTGTAACCATAAGGAAAAAGGTCAAGAGAATGTGAGAGCTGCCTGGCCAGCACCCCAACAATGAATTGCTGCTGAAGCAGCCCCGCACCTGTTTCCCTTCACCCTTTCCTTCGTGTGGTGTAATGAAGTGTCCTTAGTGCCTAAGATAATGAGGATAATTCTTAAAAGAAAATATTCACACATGGATTAGGAGTTGCGGTTAAATAATAATAAGGGCATTATAAAAGCTCAGATATTGTCGTAGGAACTGGCATAAGGACAAGAAGGCGTGGGAGAAGGGTAACATGCTTATTTTCTCATCTTTCACTGAGGAGAATTGGTAACTACTGTGAAATGCTTTTCTTTGATACAGAAGTTTACTTGAGAATTTAAAGTGGAAAGGAATATATCCAAATTTCTAAAAGATAAAAGATGTGTGTAGGGAGTGGGGAGGATGTAGCAGGCAGACAGAATAAAGACAATTCTAAGATGTAAAAGGCAGGAAGCATTCATATGATCAGATGGTAGAAGTAAGCACAAATGTGTTTGTGTTCGATTAAACATGAATAGGTTAAACAAGCAGTCTCCAACCTTTTTGGCACTAGAGAGTGGTTTCTTTTTCCATAGATGCTCTGTGTGTGTGTGTGTGTGCGCGCGCGCACACGGGCGCGTGTGTGTGGTTTCAGGATGACAGGAATGCCTTACATTTACTGTGTACTTTGTTTCTATTATTATTACATTGTTATGGATAGTGAAATAATTATACAACTCACTTAATGCAGAATCCGTGAGAGCCTGGATATTGTTTTCCTGCAACTAGACAGTCCCCTCTGGGGGTGATAAGAGACAGCGACACGTGAAATGTGTTGCTTATGTCTAGTCTACTCTGTAATCTCATTTTGATTGCTGTCACTGCAGAAAACCTTGCTTCACAAAGATAATATGTTGGAAATGAAAGCAGGCTTTTCAGTACTTCTGTGGCAATCTCAGATATTCTGCCTTTATTTTAGTCCAGAACATTTGGGAACTTGAAGTTATCCCAAACATACGTTTTTGTTCTTGTCGTTGTTGTCTTTTTGAGACAGGGTTTCACTATACAGTTCAGGCTGGACTTGAACTCATTTTTTAGCCCAGGCTGGCCTCAAACTCGAGGTAATCCTCCTGCCTCAGCTTCCTGAGTGCTGGGATTACAGGTGTTGGCCACCACACCTGGCCTCCAAACATACTTTAAGGTCTACCATCACTTGTGATCTGAAGCAGCTGATCCTCTTCTAGCATAGGCAGAGTCACTCTACCTAGCTTATTCACAAATGGGTCATAGATCCATTCCTTCCCAGTTTGCAGATCTTTTGTGGTTGGAAAGTAATGTTCAAACTCTTTGGAAAGCTGAGATTGGTGATCATGTCCCAGCTGGGAGAAAGAAGGCCCTGGCTTGGATTCTTTCAGAATCTCTGCTAATGTTTGAAACATGTCAAATTTGCCATGTTCACTCAACACCCCCAAAATAGCCACTTTATCTGCCAACTTGAACACAGCCGTCATTCTCCTATAAAGTGACAGATTGAGTTTGTTGAGCTGGTTGAATATGTTACACAAGTAAGCAAGTTTTGCGACCCATTCTGTGTCACTGAAATGTGTTGCCAGTGGTGACTGTTTTTCTATGAGAAATCTCTAGATAGGCTCGCTAACTCAAAAACTGACCAGTGCTCTGTCTTCAGAAAGCCATCTATAAGACAAGATGTGGGCACCGCATCCATCTCACAGAACTGCATGAACAGACAAGAGTTAAGGGCATGTACTTTAATGTGATTGATTGATAAGTTTAATTACATCCTGAAAAATGTTAAGTTCAGTGGTATTTTTCAGGTATCTAGTATTTCTCTATGGCAGACACAGTGCATAAACTCACATTCTGAAGTGGCTTCTTTGACCTGAGTAGTGAAACCAGAAAGCCATCCAGCCATGGAAGTTACTCTGCCCATGCATACGCTGACACAGAACAGATAATTATGTTTTTCTAACATGTAACCTTTCAACATCATGACTAGTTTCTGCAGCTGTGGTGCTGGTTGGCAATCAAAGCACACATAATGTAACCTTATGTGTATCCTTCTGAAAAATATATTTTATTTTATTTTTTATTTTTTGCGGCACCAGGGATCAAACTCACAAACCTCGCACCTGCCCGACAGGCGCTTAAGCTCCTGAGCCAAACTCCCGGCCCTAGTTTTTTGAGGCAGGGTCGCATTATGTAGTTCAGGCCGGCCTTGTGCCTGTGTTGTAGCCCAAGCTGGCCTCAAACTCACAACGCTCCTCCTACCTCAGCCTCCCAAATGCTGGGATTAAAGGCGTGTGCCACCACGTCCGACTTGAAAAATAAATTTTATAAAACCGTTATTGTCTTGTTGTCAACATAGATAAAAGTGACAACTTGAATTTTGTACCATGATAACTCATTAACCCTCTCTAACAATTGTGCCTTAATATCCTCTGCCATTTGATTAATTCATCTAGTTACAGTACCAGACGAAAGAGGAACGTGTACCACTTTTTATTTTTTATTTATTTTAACTTTAATTTTTTTATGTTTTTATTATTGCATGTTTGCACTACATACTGCTTACATTCCGCATGGGGAGTTGGTACACATGCATAATATCTTAATCTTTTTTCATGCTCTTCCCTTCCATTTCTTGGTCTCTTTCCCTGCCACAAAAAACTCTATCTCCTTATTTCTAATTATTTATCTTTTACTTTGCTTTTTATGTTTTAATTTTTTCATATAAGAGAAACCATGCAATATTTAAGCTTACTTATTTCAGTTACCATTATGTCCTCAAACTGCATCAATTTTCCTACAAGTGACTCTTACGGCAGAGTAATATTCCGTTGTGCATAAATACCACATTCATCTGTTGATAAAACTATAGGCCACTTCCAAGATCTAGATATTATAAATTGTTTTGTTATAAACATGGGTGTTTAATGTGTCACTGTAAATGACATCTTTAACTCTTGCAAGAAGATACCTAGATATGGAATAGTTGGGTCAAATGCAGTTTTTTTGAGGAATTTCCATACTGATTTCTATAGTGTTGTACTACTTTATATTTCCACAAATAATGTAGAAGGATTCCTTTTTCCCTCCAACCTCACCAACACTTAATATTATTTGAGTTTTGAATGATAGCCATTCTTGCTGGAGTGAGATGGAATCTCAGTGTTGTTTTAATTTACATTTTTTTAATGGCCACACATGTTGGACATTTTTTCATGTATTTATTGGCCATTCAAACTTCTTCTTCTGAGAATTATCTATTTATTTCACTTGTACTCTTTTTGATTGGGTCTTTTATTGGGGAGTCTAGTATTTTTTAGTTTTTTATATAGCCTAGATATTAGTACTTTGTCTGAAAAATATCTGGCAATTTTTTCTCATTTTGTTGATCAACTCTTTACTCTGTTGGCTATTTACTTTGCTATGCAAAAGTTTTAATTTGATATAATACCATTTGTTGAGATTGATGATGTTATTTCTTGTGTAACTGGAGTTCTGTTCAGAAAGGCCTTGCCTATGCTTGTGTCTTTAAAATCTGTACCTGTTTTATCATTCAGCAGACTGTTTCTGTTTTAACATTTAGATTTTTGACCTATTTTGATTTTATTTTAGTACATAGTGAGAGATAGGGGCTTAGATTGAATCTTCTGTATGTGGATAGCAAGTTTTGCCAGCACCATTCATTAAAGAGGCTATCCTCCCTACAGTGTATGTTTTGGCCCCTATATCCAGAACCAGATAGCTGAATGTGCCTAGGATTGTTTCTGCATCTTCTATTCTGTTCCACAGATCCACGTATTCATTTTTGTGCCAGTTCCCTACTGTTTTTGTCACTATAATATAACAATTTGAAATCCAGGACTGTGATGCCTCCTGCTTTGCTTTTGTTACCCAGGAAAGCTTTTGCTATTCTGGATCTCTATAAATTTTAGGATTGTTTTCTCTGGTTCTGTGAGGAATGTTCTTGGTATTTTGATTAAGATTGCATTAAATCTGTATATCAGTTTTGGAAGTATGGCCATTTTGACAATATTCATTCTGTCTACCCAGAAACAGGGATGATCTTCCCATTATATGATGTCCCTCTTCAACCTCTTTTTTCAGAATTGTATTGGGTGATAATGCAGTGTACCCCCAAGTCCTCATATAATTTTGATGAGGCTGAGTTATTGGTTTGTTATTGGTTTGTTGATTGACAATGTGAGCGCTGTGCCCGCCCAGGGGTGGAGCTGACATACAGTGTAAGGGAAGGCGGGTCTTCCTCTTGTTCGCTTCCTCTTCTGCCTCTCTCTCGCCAGCGCGTCTTGCGGCTTGCAGCTTGTAGTCAACATGAACAGCAGGCCCGCTATGCCACGCTATCTTGGAGCCAACTTAAGTATGGACTGAAACTCCTGAAAAACTGTAAGAATAAACCTTTCCTTCCCTAACTTTGGGTGTCAGGTATTTTGTCTCGGCAACGAGCGAAAAGTAACCAAGACAAGAATATTATAGTTTTCATTGTAGAGGTCTTTTAGTTTCTTTGTTAATTTCTTTCTTCCTTTTTTTGTTTACAACAAATATTCTTCGCAGCAAGCAGAAGGACTTCTTAGCTTTAGCAATGTAGTTAGCTACTAAGAATGATGTGCAATGCAGACATATTTGATGAAGTGGTAGCCTTCTATCTTAGTGACTTTTCTTGTTGTTGAGATGAAATACCTGACACCCAAAGTTAAAGGAGGAAAGATATATTTGGGCTCACAGTTTGTATTGATCTCAGTCCATAGTTGGCGGTCTCCAAGGCAGGGTGCCACAGCAAAGTGGGAATCGCAGAAGGCAACCTGAGCTCCCTCTTGTCAGATCAGCGGCAGCACTGGATTCTCATGAGCCCTACTGTGAACTGTGCATGCAAGGAATCTAGGTTACATGATCCATATGAGAATCTAATGCCTGGTGATCTGAGGTAGCACTAAGGCAGCCTAGTGCGGGGGACCAAATACAGATCAACATTTGCGGAGAGGTTTGACTGCACAGAGACCATAATAATTCAATTGCTTGCAAACTCATACTGAATCCCTATCTGTGAATGACAAGTGACAAGCTGCATCTTGTGGCACGCTTTACAGTGGCAAGTGAGTTGATGTGCTTCAGTGTACTGTTGCATCTGGTGGTAGGCTGCAAGTCAGAATCTGACACTTATTTTAGTCCATTGGTGGCCTGCCCATTATTTTATTTATCACTGCCCATACCCAACACTTTCCCTAACTGCACGCTCGTCTCAGTCACGGTTTTGGTAAGCCCCCAGGGTAACCCTAGCCAAAATAAGTAAAAAACACACATCACTGGAAAGTTTCTTTGAAAAGGAGACCAAATGATGAGAAAACAGAAAACCCTAAGCTGCCAACAAAAATACCAAGAGTGCTAACTGAATTATGGATTCATTGAAACAAGTGATTCACATTCTTAAAGCCCACTTTGTGTAATATATGGCAAGCAACTATTCAACAAAGCCATGAAATCTTCAAAACTGCTTTGCTACATGGACACCATGCATCCTGTATTTAAAGACAAGCCTTTAGGGTTTTTAAAAACATGAACATGAATAACAGCGGCTGTTATGTCTTGTGTCTAGATGCCCCCCAAAACCTAATGCCGTCATAGGGCTTTTGAAGAAGTGACTGGATCTAGAGCGTGTGATGCTAGGGATTAAGGGTGTGGGGTCACTAAATTAGTCCACTGATTAGTTTGGCATAGTTATGAGTAGGATTAAGGGTGGCCTACCCTGGGTGTGAGTGCTACCCACCCCAAGGGCAAGACTGTAAGATAAGGGAGACAAAGAGGGTCATCACATGAACTTTGCTGGTCTGTGGCCTGGAGTTTGACCCTGGGCTAAACTCTTCTAAAAATGCAAAATCTAGTCAAGAGTTTTCAAGAAATGTGTCTTACACTATACAAAAAACAAAAACAGTCACGCATGAAGTCTTCAAAACTGCTTTGCTACATGGGCACCATGCATCCAAAAGAAATCTGGAGAGGTAATACAATTATGAGAAAATTTAAATTTGCAGTAAAAAATAAATATTAAAATAGAATAATTTTGATCAACTGTTAGAACTAAGAGGACAAGTGATAATCCCTTTGTATGAGTAGACTGTCATACTAATAGCCCCCAGTGAAGCATACTTTCTGCTACCTATGCTCCTGTGTAAGTTCCTCTTACATGGAGCCTGGGTTTGGCTATGTGACTTGCTTTATGCAATGGAACATTGGTAAACAGAAAGATGCATGCAGATACTTATAAACTTTAGATGGCAGCAGTCCAATCTATTCTACTAAATGATGAGGGTCTACTTGGAGCAGAGATAACCCTTCATTTATGAACCCCACCCTCATTGCACTTGGATGTAAGACTGAATTCTGTCAACTCACAGATTATAAGAAATAATAATATAAACTGCTAAAAGTGATTTATCATGCAGCAATAAATAATGGACACACTTTATGAAGCCTGAACATCTTGTTCTGTGGCACCTCAGAATAAAAATTGAGTAATGATATGATGAATATAAATAAGTTAACCACTATAATAATTTAACATATACAAATAAAAATTTTCTATTTTATAATATAACTGCATTCCCTTCAAGTATCCTTAAAAGATTTTAAATAAACAATCATATGCCATCCCTCCCATAAAACCTTAAGTTCCAAGAAGAAAAAATTTGACTACAATCATTGACAATGATGCAATTAACTTAGAATTTAATAACAAAAGAATAACTTAAATATACAACCGCTTACAAATAAAATATTTCCCAAATAACTCTTGGATCAAAGAGAAAATTAAATCTAAGCTATGAAGTAATAATGAGAACAAAAATTTTAAAAAGTTTGTAAAACAAATTTTGTAGACACAATATTTCTTTTATTAAGAAAACTAAATAGAGTTAACAATTTAACTGAAATAGAAAAATGAATACACTAAACCTAAAGGATAAAGAAATATGAGATCACAAAGCAAATATGAGTGAAATAGAAAAGGCAAAAATTAGAAAATAAATGCAAGAGTATCTTTGGAAAGAACAGTAAAACCAAGGCAAGACTAACCATGAAGAGTGGAGAGAAAAACATGTATAGCACTGAGAATAAGAAAAGGGACAGAACTCATGTGGAAAATGTATTTTAATTATAAGGAAATAGTATATATAACTCAATGAATGTGGAGACCTTATTTGAATGAACAAATTTCCTGAGACAATATAATTGCCAAATTGACTCAAGAAGAAGTAGAAAACTTGAAAAGACTAGTAATCAGAAAAGAAATGAAAGGTTGTTGAGTAAAATTCAGGAGATGACTGTTCCATGGGGTCATGTAGATTTTACTGTCAAGGATTTAGCATTCTTGACATATGTAATGTTCCAAAATGTGAAAGACAATGGAAATAGTCTCAACTCAGATTTTAATACTAAAATAGCCCTAATCTCCAAAATTAATAGTGTTAGCAAAAGAAAAACAACAACCAAAAAGAGAAACAAAATGCCAGTCTGATTTAAGAGCATAGATGAAAAAGGTAAAATGAAATGCTAGCAAATTAAGACTAAAATGTCAAAAAAAAAATACACCATGGCCAATTAGTCTTTGTTTCAGTAATTCAAGTTATGCTTTATGAATATAAACAAATTACATTTTACAATCAAAGACAAAACTTAAAATTGTCTATAAAGTTGCTGGAAAAGTTCTTAGTTAATGAGATACAGGATAGTTCATTGATGGCAGCATTCATAACATTCTGCATATTAAAACATTAGAAGCATTCATATTAGAGGTAGGAATCAAACAATGATGTTAATTTAATCACTATTATATAAGGTTTTTTCAATAATTTAATTTGGTGGTAAAAATGTTAAGGTTGCACCAGGGATTGAACTCACAACCTCACACCTGCCAGGGCAGGCGCTTAAGCCTCTGAGCCAAACTCCCAGCCTTGGATTTTTGCACTGTGTAGCTCAGGCCAGGCTTGTGCTCGCGTTGTAGCCCAAGCCGGTCTCGAACTCACAACGCTCCTCCTACCTCAGTCTCCCGAGTGCTGGGATTAAAGGCGTGCGCCACCATGCCCGGCTAAGGTTTTTGATAATCATTACCTTTATCCTTTATTCCTTCACTTATTTGAAATAATATTTTTACCACATTAGCAATTTCTTTTACAGTCTTGATCCCACTCACTTCCTTTACAGTCTATGTTAGTGATTTTCTTATTTACCTCTGTCCCTAACTTCACATTTTGCATGATTTAAACTTCATAATGTTTTGCTGCTATTTTAAAACACACACACACACACACACACACACACACACACAAAGAGTACCCAAACTGCCCTATACAAAAGTGTTTCCAAATACTATTTCTACCAACTATATGGTAGGCTATTTCCAACACTGGTATTTTTCTTCAAGCCAAATTAATGTAAATTATCAGTTGTGTGGTTCATGTACACCTTGAGTGGAGAATCTGATGAAAACTGTGTCTTCCCTTCTCCCCTAGAAATCTGTATCTGCATTCATGTCTATACCAAATTGCACATCATTATAGGTATTCCAAAGTGCATTATAGGACTCTCTGAAGCCCATGGTGGATCCCAGCAACATCTGAAATATATATTCATCTATATTTACTCTAGAACTTTTATATTTAATTCTTTAACCCGATTGAAATAAATTTTGGTGATTTAAAAAAAATCTATCCCTCAAGAATATACAGTATGATCCAAATATCATCCCCCACCAGTAAATATGTTAATATATATGCATTGGGAAACAATTGAAGGTTATTGCTATTCCAGAATACTTCTCCATTTATGTCTGAGTGATAAAATGAGTCTTCGTCTATTCTTCTGTTTGCTTTTACTTATTTAAATTTTCAAAAATGTATATATTTCACCTCTGTGGTAAGAAACAATTACTTTTTTTTCAAGAAGAAAGACAATGAGGGCAGTTAGGTAGGTTAGAGTCACAGGGAGTGATGGTGGAGAGGGTTTGTCTTCCTTTGCAGAGGCACGGGTGACACCTGATCAGGAGAGATGAAGCTTGAACATCCACCATTTGTGCTGCCCCAGTGTGGCAAGAATCAGAAGCCACCCATCTATTGCCTGGACACAAGGACTCAGTGTGAACTGGGGTCTGTGATGGGCCAATACTGCTTGTTCTGAGAACAGGGGCCCTCTGTTTGCCACTGTCCAACATAAAGGACAGAGGTTGCCTGTTTACTTTGGATTGGAAGTGTTAAAATGAGAGACAGTAAAAACACTTGAGTTTTTCTTCTTTTTGGTTCCTTACAAAAAAACAAACTTCAGTAAGTCAGGAATTTTTTTTTTTGCATCTTCAGTGAATAAAAATCAATCAGACTAGATTGCTGAAGGAGTCTTAAAGAGCTTCCCTTGTTTACTGTTTCATTTTTTTTTTCTAGATTTATGGTTTCAAGGTTAAGAAGTAGCAGCAAGTAACTAGGCCTCTGAATTGTCCATTCATTTCCCAGGGAAAGGGACCATTACCAGCTCCTTGTTCAATACACCAAGTGACCTTTGGCCTTTGCAATAAGCTCATTATAGGCTGAAGTGACCACATAATTTTGGACACATTTCCCCCACTTTTCCTTCCATCTATTCTCCTGAACATTGGAATACTTCTTTCCTTTCAGATACTTATTCAAACCCCCACTTCTTAGGAAACTAGACCCACAGAGGGGTACGATTTTATCAGGCATAGCAGTCTATAAATAATAAGAGTAAAGGGGGTACTATGTTGAAAGAGTGCCTAAGACTATAAGAAATGAACATAGTGCAAACTGTGTGGACTTTTGTGGTGTCTGGATTCAAATCATAGGTCTGACACCTAATGACCAGGATAAAGACAACTTTCTGAATATTTCTGGCTGTCTGTCTCTTGCCTGTTGTCTTAGTTACTTTTTTGTCACTGAGACACAGTACCTGACAGCCACGACTTAAAGGAGGAAAGATTTATTTTGGCTCATAGTTTATACAGGTTTCAGTCCATAACCTGCTGGGTCTAAAGCAAGGTGGCCTGGCAGAGGCATATCACAGAGGAAGTTTGCTTATGGCATGACAGTTAAGAAGCATAGACTGATCAAGGGAGGAGGGAGGTAGATGTATCCTTCCAGGCAATGCACCCAGTGACCCACTCCTCAGGCAAGACCTTAATTCCCAACATCACACTCAGCTATAAACTCATCAAGGGGCCAATTTGCTGATGAGTATCATGCCCCCATGATCCAGCTGCCTATGAGCACATGAGGCTTTGGAGAGACGTCAAACTATAATAGTTCACCCCTGTCCCCCAAAAGACTCATGTGCATTTCTATGCAAAATGTACTTAGTACATCTCTAAGAGTTGCCAAAATCCTAACAGTTTCAACATTGTTGAAAACTCCAAAGTCTCCTCTGAGATTAAAGGCAAATCCTTTTCTGTAAGCCCCTGTAAATTCAAAAAGAAAGCTTAAAACTGCAAACATACAAAGGTACATGATAAACATCCCAATTCCAAAAGAAAGAAATACAGGGATTGACAGGAATGGGATAAAAGCAGGAACAAAATCTAACAGGGCAAACATTAAATCCTGTAGTTCCATATCCAACAGCCTGGATAGACTGTGGTGAGATGTGAACTCCAAGGGGCTTGGGTGACCCTACCCCTACAGCATTGCCAGTGGTTGTAGCCCCTGTGGCTTCTTTATTAGACTATTTTTGCTCATTCTTTGTGGTTTCCCTCAGACATTCCGTGTTCCTGGATTTTCCAACATTCGGGGGCTCTATTGCATTTTCCGTATATGTGTTGCCAAAGTGAGCATTCTACTGCACTTTTCACTTCATTCTCACAACTTCACACTGCCCTCTCAGGGACATGCTGCCTGTCCTCCCAGGCCTTCTGAAATCTGACTTTAGACCTTCCTGACTCCACAACTCTTGCATTCTACATGGTCATAAAACCAGCACCACATGATGATTCCAAGTCTGTTGCCAACTGGAGAGCAGTCAGGTTTCCTACTGTTACGGCTGTAGGGGATCTCTGAGAACCTGGATGGCAGAGTACTATGAACCAAATCCTGAGGGATACAGGTTTCTGCCATTCTGGAGCATGGTTCTCTGTGGATGTCTTCTCAAAGCAAAGCCTTTTACCTTTTCAGTTTTGAGCCTGTGAATGGTGAGGCCTTGCCGGTTCCTCACATACTCTCAAGGTATCTTTCCTATTGTCCTGTTGTAAAGTACCAAATTAAAAACTTTTTAAAATCAAGTGGGCTGTTTGCTCTTGATTCTTAACGTATAGCTTAAAAGCCCCAAACAGTACTAAGCCACAACCCGAATGTTTGACTGCCTTGAAATTTTCTCCACCAGATTAATTTCTGCCACCCTTAATCTCAGTCTTCTGAAAATTCTCAAGACAGGAGCAAAATTTAGACAAATTTTTTTCACCCAAGCATAGCACACATGGCCTGAAGTTCAATAGCCAATGCAGTCCTTGTTCCCAACTAAAGCTTGCTGAGGCTGGTCTTTACTGGCTGCTTTTCTAGCAGAATTCTGGTCTTCTGGGCTTTGACCAGAGTCTCCCACCAAACTTAATTTACAGAATTCTAGGGATTCTTCTGCACCTGGAATCTCCAAACTCTTCCAAGCATTTCCCACAAGGCTTCCTAACTACATGGGAAGGTAGCAACATAGTAATGACCCCCACCTGGTACCAAAATCTGTCTTAGTTACATTATCATCATGAGACACAATACTTGTTGCCCACAATTTAAGGAAAGAAAGATTTATTTTGACTCACAGATTATAGAGGTTTAAAGTTATAGTTTGTTGACTCCAAGTCCAAACAACATGATGAGGGGGCAGGGCAGGCGAGGCTTGCTTATGGTATGGCAGTCGGGAAGCTCAAAGAAATTATATGAGAAGGGAGGGACATAGACTTTTCCCCATTGATCCACCTTCTTCAACCAGGCTTCAGCTCCCAACATCACAACCAGCTACAAACTCATTAATGGACCAATCAACTGAAGAGTATCATGTTCCCATTATCCAGCCACTTCCCCAAATCCCCACCTATGAGTGCATGAGGCTTTGGGAAGATAACTAGATATAAACCATGACACCTGTAAAGTAGAGGATATCATCATACCCAGCTTATAAAGTCATCATGAACATTAAAAGATGGTATGACGTTACATTCCTGATGGTGGGACCATATGGAAGATAGTGAGTTTGTGGTATACACCCCTCCATCACATCCCAGAGGTGGGCCAGCTGAAAGACAGTGAGTTCGCAATCCAAGGCTCCTTCATTGTATCCTGGAGGGCAGGCCAGCTGGAAGAACGTGAGTTCATGCTCTTTGCCCCTCTATTACATCTCTGATGGCAGGGCTGGCTGGAAGACAGTGAGTTCATGATCTGGGTCTCCTCCATTGCATCCCAGAGGGCAGGCCAGCTGGAAGACAGTGACTTCACACTCTGCACACCTCCATTACATCCCGGATGGCAGGGCTGGCTAGAAGACAATGAGTTTGTGCTCCCAGCCTCCTCTGTTACCCCCACTGACAGTGGGACCGGCTGGAAGAGTGGAAGACTAATGGGAACCCTAAGACCCAGGACAACAGCCCAGCCCACAGACATACACACACACACCTTTGGAAGACAAAGTAATCAATGAGGCCAGTAACATGGAAGAGTCTGAAGCAGCAGTGAGGAGACAGCAGTTGGACTCTGGAGAACTCCACCTACAGAAGACCAGTCCCATCCTCCACATTCAGAGGCCAAGATCAGCTCCACACTCAGCACATCTCTTGGGGGGAACATGGACATTATCACAGAACTGTGAACACCAGAAGAAGTTAAGTTCTCAGGATAGCTATAAAGAACCAACTACATCTAGAGGACATCCCTGAGGAATGGACATCTCCTTTCCTCCTTGAGAGAGGCCTCAGTGCTAGTGGTAGAGCTATACATCACGGGAGGTTGGCAGGCATTAACATAGAAGGCAAAATAAAACAAAAAAGAGAAGGCAGATAATGGCAAGATGCAGAGGTGGGGTGCTGCCCCAGACTCCCAGCCCACCCAGGACAGGCCTGGAACTCAACAAGATGGATGAAGTCGGAAGTCAAACACTGGAAGTTTCTGAAATGATAGCAACAGAAGTGAAAAAACAAATAGAAAAAACTACAGAAAAAATGATCTCTCAAGTACAAAAAGAAATGATGCTTAAAATCAAAGTTATCAGAGAAGACACAAATAAAAGGATAGATGATCTTAGAAAAAGATGAAAACAAAAAATGCCTAACACAGGAGAGAAATGGAATCCATGAAACAGATCCAAACAGAGATCCAGATTAAAACCTCCGTTGAAAGTATATGCAATAGCTGGGGGTGGTGGCGCATGCCTGGAGGCTGAGGTAGAAGGAACGTTGTGAGTTTGAGGCCAGCCTGGGCTTCAACGCGAGCACAAGGCTGGCCTGAGCTACATAGTGTTACCCTGCCTCAAAAAACTAGGGCCGGGAGTTTGGCTCAGTGGCTTAAGCGCCTGTCTGGCAGGTGCAAGGTTGCGAGTTCAATCCCTGGCAGTTGCGAGGTTGCGAGTTCAATCCCTGGTGCCGGAAAAAAAAAAAAAAAGGAAGTATATGCAATAGATTGAAAAAAGGAATTTCAGATCTTAAAGACAGAACTGCAGCTAGTGATCATGAAAAGAAAGATATCTTAAAAATAGCAAGAGATCATGAGAAATTAATCCAACAGCTACAAGACAAAGCAAAGAAGAATAACACAAGATTGATTGGGGTCAGTGAGAAAACTGGAGACAGTACAAATGCCATAACAATCATAAATACATATGCACCTAATAGAGGAGCATCCAACTATATAAGACAGTTGTTGGTAGACATGGAATATCAAATAAGCAATAACACAGTTGTAATGGGAGACCTCAAAACCCCATTGTCACAGACAGACAGATCAACTAGACAGAAAATCAGCAAAGAAATATCAGAGCTGAAGAAAACCTGTGAACAAATGGACTTAATGGGAAGAAGCCACACCTGAGGCTCTGTGCCAGAGGTCCAGAGAGATCCACTGAGCCCTGCATTGGCCTAGAGAAGAAACTATGCCCCAAGGCCCCTCTACCACTGGGGGAACATTGGTGAACCACCACCTCATGCCTCTCCACCACTCCAGCAACCCAGATTGGAGGAACCCTGGTGCCTAGACCAATCTACTACACCAAGGGATGGGCAGCACCTGGGATGTAGCAATGGGCTAATTTGGCAGAACACAGGAAAACGTCAAGATAAAGGAGCAAAATACAATCTCACACCTGTAGTCCACATAGAACAAGTTCAGGAGACACAGACATAGTAGAAATTAGAAGTTGCACACCTGAAATTTCTGAAAAGGTAACAACTGATGTAAAGGAGAAACTTAGTTCTTGTATTGTTTGGTTAATTTTACATGTCTGTGTCTGATGGTCTGGACAGCTACTTTGAAGATAACAAGAGGCATTATGGTAGCCATTGTTAATTTCCTATTATTTTGTTTTGAAGTCCTGTATCATTTTCATTGTTTTGTTTTGTTTGGTTTTATTCTGTTTTGTTTTGTTTGATTTTATTACGTCTGATGGTATAGGCAGCTATTTTGAGGATAACAAGATATATAATGAGGACTGGGGATATAGCTCAGCAAATAAGCACCTGCTGGCAAGTGCAAGGTTCTGAATTCAACTTCCTGTACAAACAAACAAACAAAACAACAGTAAGATATATTATGGTAGCCATTGCTGACTTCCTATTATCTTGTTTGGAAGTCCCATATCACTTTCACTGTTTTGTTTTGATGGGCCTAATTTTGTTTTATTTCATTTGGTTTTATTCTCTTTAAAATGAAATAAAGAATTAAAACAAAAAGATAGTGTGAGCTAAAAAGTCACAAAATGACAGCAAAAAACTTAGTACATAAAGGCTTTCATCACTGCTGTGACTTGCAACTTTTATTACCTCATAGAACAACATTTTAGTGTTTTCCCAGTTTGGGAAGATGGCACTAACCTGGCGCATGGGTAAAACTGGCAAAATATGATTTGTCAGGTTGGAGATTTTTTCAGTCTAATGTTGATTTGTGCTTGGGTAACTAATGTAATATCAGTAACAGTCAAAGCAGGTAGAAATAGAAGTCTCAGGAAGGGGCTCTGGAACCCCATATCTAACCTGACCCTCAGAATATTCCATACCTTTCCAGCACTTTGAGACTGAAAGTGACTACTTGTGATGAAGGAACCCATTGGAAGGGGTATGGTGTGCACATGAATGGTATGGGAAGAAGAAAGATAAAGTCCCTAATTTAGAGCCATTTTCATCATTCCTTGCCCTGACAACACTAATATGTTTCTAATATAATCAGAGGCAAATATCTGAGGTGACATTTGCTTGTCATAAACTGGATCAAAAAGGTTCCTTGATGTGATGGTTAATGGGCATCATCCAGTGCACTGAGAGCTTGAGTGAAACAAGAAAGTAGAAGAGTGACTTCGCTTCTTTTTGAGTTGAGACATCAGTATTCTCCTGGCCTTTGACACTGTGCTCCTTGAGCTTGGGTCTTCAAACTTGGACAGCAGTTTACATCAGTACTAAGGTGTTTGGACTTTTTAGCATTGCCTCCTCTGGTTCTCAGACCTTCAGGCTTAGATTGGCAACATGCCACTGCCTCCAGTTCACTGGTGGCAGATCTGGCACTTCTCAGCCTCTGTAGTGGTGTGAACCAACTCCTCACAAGTCTTCTCTTGTATATTTCAATATATCCTAGTGGCTCTGTTTCTCTAAGAACAGGAATTAATACACTCACTCAGCCCTTCTGAGAATGCTATTCAGTTGACTCTCTGAGGATCTGACATAAAGCAGTTGAATTGTTGTGTGTCACAGCAGGGCTTCCCCACTTCTTTTATCCCAAGTTTCTATTGGCAACCACTGGGGACATAGAGAAAAATAAGCCAACAGATTGCAAGATGTAACAAGGGAGGCTGAGGATACAGCTCAGTAACAGAGTGCTTGCTGCCATGCACAAGGCCTTCAGTCCCATCCCCAGCATTGGAAGACAAATAAAGATACAACTAAGATCACACAAAGAAATTCTCCAAACTCTAGTCATTTATTCACATATCACAACATTTCCAATATTCCGATGGAAAAAAAATTTATTTCCCAAATAATGTGAATAAGTAATGGGTAAAGCAGAAGCATCTCAGAAGTTACCAGAAAAGCAATTGTTAAGAACTTACTAGAAGATCAGTACATCAAGTAACAAGTGTGGTTTCTTCAACTCCGCTCTGGCCTCCTCTTGTTTCTGTTGTCCCTTTTGTGTTTTATCCTCCTCTCCCTGCCACCTCCTGTGTGCCTAACTCTCCTATGAACTTTTGCTTTCATCCTTTTCTTCAGTCTCTGCCCATTTCTCACCTTTTTTCTCTGCTTACCAGAAATCAAAGAAATTAGGCATTCACAAGATTTCTAAATTTAATTTAAGGAGAGAGGTTTCATTTGTTGTCCCAATTCTTAAGAGACTATGTTGACATTTTGTATTGTTTTTAATGAAAAAATCCCTAAATATAGTTGAACTTTATTCACATGTGATTCACATAGATTTTTCTCTCCCTTTTAATATGGATAGCAGTCTCAACTGACAATGATCTCAATGATTCTGTAATATCTATGCTGGTTGGAAAGAGTCTTTGTCCTATCTTTTCATTCTAACTCTCAGGTAATTGGGTTTCTGAATTTTTTTTCCTGTGAGTATTTGTATAAGCATGATGGTATCTGTTTGAAAATCTCATAGGAAATAGCTCAGCACAATCCAATTCCTGCCCATGATACGGCCTTCACCAATGTCCCAAAATTATGCCCTAGGTCTGAGGACAAATTGCACCAGAGATCTGGCTGGCCAGCTACCACAGGCCTCCTGCTGATACCAGACAGAAGTCAGCCAAGTGCCCTGCTTCTCCAGTTGGGCAGGATGTTGGAATTCCCCTGGATGGGACAGGTCCTCTGCGTTGCTGTTGGATCACACTGGATGAGATAACAAAGTTTCCTCTCTGGATACCTCTTCCAAAGAACTTCTGAGTACTTAATCATGTGATCCTTGCATCAGCTCTGGGAGGTAATGAAGCTACTCATGTTATTCTCATTTTACAGATGTAAGAACTGAGACTCAGAGAGACTAACTAAGTAAGTTGTTTAGTGTCACACAGCCAGAAAACATCACAGGAAGAATTGAAACCTGACCTTCCAAACTCCAGGTCCAGGGTTGGGCACAGAGTGGGCTCAGAAAATGTTTTTCTTATCACACCTGTCATGAACAGCCAGAAGTCATTACTTCTGTCTTATAGTGCTGTCTCTCCAGAGAAGGACATCACAGCCACCAGGACAAAGGAGAACTAAAGACACAGTCCTGCTGGGTTATTCATTATTCAGATCTCAGAGTTCTCTTGGCCCCTTCAGATTCCTCTTTCCAGCCTAGCCAGTGACACTACTATTTCATGCACTACCTACAAGAAAGAAAGAAATCTCCCCATTTCTCATAGAAGACAGCATCAGAAATCAGGACCTCATGAACTGCATAAGACCACACTGCTCACATTATACTGAAGCCGCTCTGTACTTTGCTGGACAGTAGATGGAGTAGGCTAAACAGTAGTTTCTGAAAACAGTGGGGATGGCTTTTTTTAGTGACAAAGGAGTTGACACAGTTATGAATGAAAATAAAGAAAACTTGGAAATGTGAATATGTTGCATTATTTGTAAAGGCTTACATTTGTGAAGGTTAAATACTATAACTTTTCCACTTGATTGTGAATGAAATCTGACTTTGCCATGTCTTGTTTTAAAACTTGGCAGAGCAAGTAGAGAAGGAAGAAGAAAGGAGAGGAGGGGGGTGGAGAAGGAAGGGATAATTCTTAAAAACTATTAAAAACATGATTGCCAAAGAAGTGGCAAAGGAGTTGAGCAGAGACGTGAGTCACTAAGGGAGTGAGGAATGGTGAGGTTGCCCTCCCTGGGAGGGGCTCTACCTGTGCTGAGCATCACACATAGGAATTTTAACACCAAGCATGTTCTTACATGCAAGATAGTGGTGAATGACAAAAAAATTCATAGTTAGAGCAAAGAGGAATTTGAAATACTTTTAATGATTTATTCCTGTAGACCATGCTAAACAACTCAAAATTTGAGAGATAGCTCTGAATTTCCTGGCTCTTGCAGAATTTAAATGAGCAAAAAGAACCACAATTTATTCCCTTGAGGCTGCTTCTGGAAGGTAAGAAATATCTGGATTATGAGATTCAGCAGAGATAGCCCTACTTACCTAGCTGCACTCATAATAAAAATGTAACCTCTCTAATTTTATAAACTTCCCACCTTTACCACAGTTTCAATTTCACAGAAACACACACACACACACACACACACACACACACACACACACCTATGTCATCAAGTTTAAACCTTTCCCAGTTAACTCCTCTCCCTCCCTTCAGGGCACAGGGTAAACCTCACTTCCTCTGGGCAGCCTCCCTTAGTCCTTCAAGCATGGTCAGAGTTATCTATAAACACTGACAGCAGCCTTCAGGCTTTGTAGTGGCACTTGTAGCATTTCCTTAGATCCTATTCAGAGTGTTTCGTCTCGCCCCAAATGGCAGGCACACATGGCTTTCCACCTCACAACACCTCTCTCTGGTTTCCCTGGGCCTTGAAAGTATCCTAGAGTATTTAGTGAAAAGATGCATGAAAGGATGGGGGAAGGAGCAGTGGGTCACCTGGGTAGAAGAGGAAGCCAATATGGGTGTTGGAACCAGGAACATTAGGTTTAGAGGAAGTTGCTGATTCTGTGAGCTCAACCATATAGTACCATCTTCCCTGTGGTGGCAAAGAGACAGCTGCCAAAGAGCTGTGAAGTCCAGACACTAAGCCTGCAAACTTGGGTCTTTAGTAGGGGCTCACCATGCTCAAACTTGAAAGGAGGGTGAGCGCGTTCCTGAAGAATGAGCCACAGGATAAGGCAATGTGGGATAGTTTAAGGGTCATTGTGGGAGGCATGCAATCTGAGGGAAAAGGTCCTACTTCAATTTCCTGGATGACTTCAGCCCAAGGATAGCAGCGATCACTGAGTGAACTTTGTCCACCTGGCCAAGTCACTTTTCAAGCCAAATTTAATTAGATTTTGGGAAAGTACAGTCTTTTCTTTCACTTAAATTCATAACTATTATTCCCAAACCATAATTATAATTACATTTGCACTTCCAAAATTGTTGGCTTTTATGTCTACCTTTCCATTAGAAGTTTACATACCAAGGCTAGAAGGTGGCTGATTTTCAGTAAGTACACATTCACTGAATGAGTGAATTAATCTTCAAAAAATTCCTTGAATCTCCCAATAATCTCAATTCCTATTGTTGGAAACTTTTACAAAACAAAACAAAAAAGCTTGTAAAAGCTTTTAAAAAACCACCACTACCTCACATGTTTTTGAGAAACCTGTGTCAGTGCAGCAATTCTGAAATCACAACTTTTGAAAAATAGCTTGTTAAAAACAAAAAGTAAGAAAAAAGGCATTTTTTTGTTTTAACCAGGAGTGGACCTCACATCCCTATGGATTAGTACTTTAGTCAAGAACACACTGTCTCTCTTGTGGTCCCACCAGACCACTCCTTTTTCTTATATTTTCCCAAATTTAACTGCCCAACCAAATGGTTTAATGAGAACATACCCAGCCGAGGAGTCCGCAGTTTTCACTTCTGCAGAGAAAGTAGTAAGTACAGGGATGCCTTGTAGGGGTTCTAGCTGATGGGAAAGATATTAACAAGTGTCCTATGGTTAGCAAATGTGCCAAGAGAAGAAACGAGAAAGGGAGGTCTCTTTGCACTAAAATCTTGCAATGACTTCTGACATACAGAGAAAAACAAGTGCTGTGTCAGTAGTTCATTATTAGTGACAAGATTATAGCATTCTCTGACATTTGGACAGTATTTATGTATGCCATCCTGTCAGCTCAAAGCCTGGCCTATTTCACACTTTTCTGGCATTTTGTCTCTTCCTCAAATAACAGATATAAACACATATTTAAAAATAGGTGGCCACAAATAAGTGACTTCTGGCTCTAAATGCCATTTGGCTGGAAGTATCTCAGTCTACCTCCTCCAAATTCCCTTATGATCTTTTTGAAAACAAAGAAAAAGCAATACCAGAAACTTTGATTCAATCAGTAGCCTAATCAGATTTCTAGAGACATTTTTACAAATATGTAACATGGGACACATCTGATTGGTACAAACATATGCAGGTTATTCCTCATGTAATAGAGGTCAATGAGAAGCCAGTTGTCCCTGCTCTTTTGTTACAGACACAGAGATACAAAGTCTGTACCAACTAAAGCATAAGATAGGCACTGATATCCCATAAAAGTGCTGCCTTCTGAGAATACTAATATTACATTCATTTGCAAGTAGCACCTCCCAGGAAGTAAGTGGTCAGGATGTGTGTGTACATGTGGGAGAAGAATAGGAGGTAGGAAAACCAGCAATTTTGTGCTGTGTCCTTGGAGGTGCAACCTGTACAAGCAAAATGCTACAAGCAAGGGTGGAGACAGGAAGATACATAATAGCAGCATACACTATCAGTTGCAATTTTTCAGGTGACTCCATGGTTCAGGGGAATAGAGAACCAGGTGGGAGAATGTGCTATCTCAGTAGAATGAAACTGTGTTAGCTATATATATATATATATATATATATATATATATATATATATATAATAAATGTCTGAGCAATTAGGAATAACAAATGACTTTAGCACGGATGCAGAACAGAAGGCTAGTTAATTTCTATGCACTAGGAAAACAGTAATTTAAAATGAAGTAAATACTACATGCAACAGCAAACTCATCAAACCCTTAGGAATAAATATAACGAAAGATGTTAAAGATCTCTACATTAAAAACTACAAAACACTGATGAGTAAAAATTAAAGACCAAACAAATGGAAAAATAAACCATCTTAATGGATAAAAACACATAATATTTTCAAGATACTAATTTCCTCTAAATCAAATTGCAATCCCAATTGAAATAAAACATGTTATTCTGCAATGTGACTTTGCCATTGACCCATCAATAGAAGAAATTAATTTTCCTCACTACATGGGTATGTATACTCCAGGTCTTGATAAGCCATAAGTGGCAATGTAGCTTTCCCCTGCATTATTGGAATACTCTTAAATTTAGCTGCTGAGCCATGCGGGCCTCTGGGAGGAGAAAAAAGAAGTCAACCCTTCCTGTGAGCCAGCTAGCATGTGGGTTGGGAGACAAGAAGAGCCAAGTACCACACCCTCCTCATCCCCTCCCCACCATAAGCAACTGGCTGATCTAGAGAAACACAGGCTGAAATGATAGCTACTGAAGTAAAACAAACAACCAACCAAACAAAAAACAGTTTAATGTTTGCAGTGTTTGTGTTTGATTGACTTTGCAGGCCTAAAGCTGGCAGTCTGAGCATCTATTTAGAGGATAACAATATGCAGTATAGCAACTATGAGGGATTTCCTTCTGAAGGTGGTAGCCATTGTTAATTCCCTATTATCTTTCTTTAAAGTCCTGTGTCATTTTCATTGTTTTGTTTTGTTTTATTCTGTTTTGTTTGTTTGATTTAATTATATTTGATGGCATGAGCAGCTATTTCAAAGATAACAAGATATATTATGGTAGCCAATATTGATTTCCTATTATCTTGTTTTGAAGTCCTGTATCACTTTCACTGTTTTGTTTTGATTGGCTTTATTCTGTTTTATTTTGTTTGGTTTTATTTTCTTTAAAATAAAGTTTAAAAAATCAAATAAAAAATTTAGCTGTTGTGTAAGCAATGCTACAGAGAGTCACCATGCTTTGAAGAAGCCCAACCTAGTAATGTGGAGACATTACATGGAGAAGCCCTAAGAGTGCATGAAAAGAAAATTGTATGAATACCTGACCAGTCCCTAGCTGCTCTGGTTCCTTGATGCTCCAGCCCCAGTCATCATTCAATTGCATTTGCATGAGAAACCCCAGAAGCACAGAGCTGAAACCTTCCTGAGTTCCTGCACACAGAAGCCTGAGATAAAATAAGTGACTATTGTTTTAGGCACTGTTTTCTGAGAACCAGAACAGGAATCTTGTAGTACACAAAGACTTCTTCATCAGGACAGAAAAAGGACTAACCATAAATTTTTGAAAATGATATATATTGAGTTTTGTTAAAATTAAGAATCTCTGTTTATTAAGAGATACAACTCAGAGAACAAGAAGGTGAGTGACAAAATGGGAGAAGATATCCACAGAACATATCTGACAAAGGACTTATATGCAGAATGTAAAAGAATGATAAAGAACTAATTTTTAAAACACAACAGACAACCCAATAGAGGGGTTCACAAAATCCTTAACCAGTCACTTTATGAAAGAGGATGTCTAAGTAGCTCATAAGCATATATGAAGTTATTGCTATAATTACTCTTTATAAAATAAAAGTTTAAATCACAATGAGATGCCATCACACACTTGTCAAAACAATTAAAATTAAAACTAACATGACAAAGTGTTGGCAGTGATGTGGAGAAATTGGAACTCTCATACACTGTGTGGTAGTATAAACAGTGTAACCAGTTTGGAAAATTATTTGGCAGTATCCATTAAAACTAAGCATATTTCTATCATGACTCAGAACTTTGAGTGCTAGATACACAAAAAAGAGAGAAGAGTGCATATGTTCACCAAAAGTCATATAAAACAATGTTCACAACACCTTAATAATATCCCCTAAGTAGAAATAATTAAAATGCTCATATACAGAAGAATGAGTAATGAATTTGATGTATAGATGTGCCTAGCTTATAATGGAATTAGGTCTTGATAAACCCATGGTAAGCTGAAAATATTATAAACTTATTGAATATCATAAGTTACCTTAGTCTATATTAAACATGCTCATAACACTTGTATTGATCCACAGATGGTCTAAATTATCTAACCGAAGTCTATTTTATAAGAAATGCTGACTGTCTCATGTACACAAACAGATAGACATTTTGTAAACATTTTTGTGTTTTGTAAACACAAAATCCAAATAATGCTGCCAATGGTGTATGCTGTAAAGTATCTAAAGTCTACCTTATGATCACATGGCTGACTTTGAAATTTAGCTCCTGCCTGTGCATTATGTGAAGGTATTATCTTGCATTCACTAGCCTGGCAAAATACCAAATTCAAAATCTGAAGTACAGTTTCTACTGGATGTGTATTGCTTTTCCACTACAGTAAAGGCAAACCACTGTAAGTCAGAGACTATCTGTATTCCTATAGTGAAATACTAACAATAAAAAGAACAAATAATTGACATCATACAAAAACATAGATGAAGATTATAGATAGTATGTAGAAATTGACCACAAAAGAATTCAAATTATATGTTACCATTTATATAACTTCAAGAGCAGACAAAACCTATTTAGAAGGATAAAAATCAGAATAAATGCTACCTCTTGGATGAATGTGAACAAAAGAGGTTTCTAGGATGCTAACACATTCTGTGTCTTGATCTGGATGACAGTTACCTTGGAAAACACACCTATAAAGATACATTGAACTATTCATTTAAGATTAGAAGTTTCACATTCTTTACTGACTTATAGTATTCCCCTCATAGGAAAAAAAATCCAAAAAGATATCTCAGAATAGCATTCATATAAACAGACTGAAGAAACCATATATGCCATTGCTCTATTTTTAAGGGAAAGAAACAAGAATAACATGAGAGAGTTCTCAGTGAAAACCAAAATGTAATCCCACTTCTTGTTCAAAGAAAAAAGAGTGGGTGCTAAATAAACTGAATTTTATATAAAAAAAAGAAATAGTAGGAAAAACTGTCAGAAGAAAGTCATAAAAATGGCAAGAGAAATGACAGGCATCAACAAAAGAGACCAACATTCAGGTGATTTCACTGAAGAATCAAACCCAGAACAAATGAAACTAGCAATAATCAAAGACAGAATAGAAGAAAAGTATTTGAACACTGAAATAGTAGAATTCTTTACTTCTCACTGAAAATTTTTGAACAGAAATTCATTTTTGGCAGACCTGGCTAACTGCTCACCACAACTCATGTTCAGCCTTACATGGTACAGAGTTGGCACGAAGCAGCTTTCCAGCCAGGAATCATATTTCCCAGCATCTCCCATATTTAGAATAGGCCATGCACTGGTTTTCATTAATGAAATTACACATAGTCTTTCCAGATCATTGTAGCTGGGAAGTCTGTATATCTTTTCTCCTTATTCTGCCAGCTGGATGTTGATGTATAGAATGACCAGCTGCAAGCTGAAGGTGATGCATATTCCTTGATCCCTGAATGACTGTGTGGAACAGAGTGCTCCCTTAAATCTCATTACAAACCAGAAACCTTACAATTAGACACTTCTACTGTACTCAGCTATGGAAAATTTTGCGTTTGTTTCAGCAAATGTGAAACATAAGGAATTCTCACAAATGGTCAATTTGAGAGGTACAACTACATTGGAACAATATTTAGATTACCCAGTAGAGTTGAACATGCAGACATTGCGTGACCCAGAAATTCAGCTTCTAGTTACATATTGTGTAGGTAATGAATGTTTATAGCAGCATTATTTATAGTGTTAAACAACAGGAAATGACTAAAATCTTCATCAAAAATAGGGCAGATGAATTCGGGCATATTCATAGCAATAATTATCTCTAGTGAAAAAAAACTCAAACACATAAATAAATATATTGCAGCTGTACATGTAAATGTATATGAATATCAAAAAGATAATACAGAGTTAAAGGAGAAAGCCCCCCAAGAGATGGAGGGAAGAGAGAGTGGGAAATGGGAAAGGGATTTAAAAAGAATTAAGATGTATTATGTACATGTATCAACTCCCATGATAAATGTAATCACTATTTACTGCAAACATGTACTAGCAACAAAAATTTTAAAAGGAAGCAAACAAATCACATAAGCATATATAATATATGATTCCATTTTTACATCAAGTATAAAGATTTATATATGTATATATATATGTATGTGTGTAAATAAGCTATATACCTATCTCTTGCTTAATGATTTTAGTCTATTCTTAAAAACTCTGCTGCCAAGTAAAAGCCTTAAAATGAAAATGTATTTTCATTACTTTAACTGGAAAAATTATGCACTTTATTGTGATCTAGTATCTTACAAATTTTACAGATAAAATATATTAAGTAATAAAAAAACCCCAATTTTCTACAATTTAAAAGTAAATATACCCACCCAGGGACCCCAAGGTAGCCAGGAGCTGCCGTGTGCTGAGTGGTGTGAGTTGAATGCTTCCACAGTAAACTCTACCTAGCTGTGCAGCCACGGGACCTTGCTCAGAATCTGGTAGGAACCTGCCCAGTGTCCTCAAACAGTCCAGGATCTTTGGTTTGTCACTTAGTTCCTGGTTGGGCCCCACCCAGCGACCCCCAAGAAGCTGGGTATCTTCAGTGGGCTGTGTGGTGTAAGCTGAAGGTCTGAACAGCAGACTCCACCTGGCCATGCAGCCTTACTATGTTGCGTGAAACCAAATAGGGCCCTGCTCAGCATCCCCAGATAGTCCAGGACCTTTGGTTCTCCTCAGGTTCTGCTTGGGCCCCACCCAGTGACCCCATGCAACTGGGTAACTTCAGTGGGCTGCATGGTGCGAGCCAGAGGACTGCACAGCGAACTTCACCTAGCTATGCAGCCTTAGTATGTTGCATGGAACCTGGTAGGGCCCCACCCAGAGACCCCAAGAAGCTGGGAAGCTTTGATGTGCCATGTGACATGAGCTGAAAGCCTGCCCAGTGTATTTCACTTACTGTTCAGCCTTGGTGCACCACTCAGAACGTGGTAGAGCCCTGCCCAGAGACCTCAAGCAGCTGGGGAGATCCAGTGAGCCATGTGAGGTGTGCTGAAGGTCCACTCAGCATACTTGCCCCATTTGGGGAGCCTTTGAGTGCCACTAGGGACCCAGTAAGGCCTGCCTAATGTCCCCCACTCAACTGCGGAAACTCCCTGCAGTACAGACAGCCATTCTCAATCCAAGAAACAACTGAGACTTTGCATTTAACTTCCCCAAGGGAATACAGGAAAATGACAAAACAAAAGAGCAAAATGCAATCACAAACCTCAGCCCATCCCAAACAAGCCTAAGAGACATGGGCATAGAAGAAAATGTAAGCCATACACCTGAAAATTCTGAAATGACAGCAACTGAAGTAAAGAAACAACTTCATGAAGCTATAAAGGAACTCAGATCAGAAATAATCTCCCAGGTAAAACAAGAAATGATAAACATAATGAAAGAAATGCTGAACACATCTAAAGAAGACATAGTTAAAAAAATTGAGGAGCATGGCAAAAAGATAGAAACCTCGAATGAACAATGTAAGAAAGAAACAGAATGCATGAAACACATTCAAAGAGATATCCAGGAAATCAAAACTTCCATCAAAAGCTGGCAAAATTGTCTCAATGAATGTGAAGACAGACTTTCAGACCTTGAAGACAAGATTGCAGCTAGTGAACAGGAAAGGAAAGATCTTTTAAAAATAACAAGGAGTCAGGAAATAACACTTCAGCAGTTGCAAGATGATGCAAAGAAAAACAATATAAGATTAATAGGTGTAAATGAAAAAGAAGGTGACAACACAAATGATATAAAAAGTACAGATGTGATAGCTGAAAATTTTCCAAACATGGAAAAGAAACTGATGTACAGATAAGTGAAGCATATTGAACTCCAATTAGCCATAACCAAAATAAATCTATACCCAGACATGTGATAGTCAACATCCCAGAAATTCAACATAAAAACAATATTAACAGCTGTTAGAGAAAAGAAACAACTCACCTATAAAGGAAAGCCCATCAGAATCACAGCAGACTTCTCAACACAAACAATGAAGTTAAGAAGAGCATGGAGCGAAGTATTTCAAATTTTAAAGGAAAACGACTTCCAACCCAGATTGATGTATCCTGCAAAACTATCCTTCAAAATCGATGGAGAGGGCCGGGGATTTAGTTCAGTGGTCTAAGTGCCTGCCTAGCAGGCACAAGGTTGTGAGTTTGATCCCCAGCACAAAAATAGAAAAGAAAAAAAAAGAAAAAAATTGATGGAGAAATAAGATACTTCCATGATAAAGAACAGCTGAAGAACTTCATAATCACCAAACCAAGCCTGCGAAGAATACTGAAAGATATTCTAGATAGACATAAAAATAACTACTACTTCAAGAACACCAACCAAAAAAAACCCAACAAGCAAGGCAAACAATTAAACAGAGGGTAAAGGTAAAGAGCCAACAAGAGAAAGATAACATGACAAAAATAAGCCAATATGTACCACTTATAACCATTAATATAAATGGCCTCAATTCACCAATTAAAAGAAACAGACTGGCAGAATGGATCAAGAAACAATATCCAACCATATGCTACATACAAGAAACCCATCTAACCCAAAAGGAAATTTATAGACTGAAAGTCAAAGGATGGAAAACAATACTTCATGCAACAGGAACCCCCCAAAAAAGCAGAGGTAGCTATTCTGTTTGCAGATAATGTGAATTTCAAACCAAGAATGATCAAAAGAAATAAAGAAGGTCACCACATACTGGTTAGGGGAAAACTTCAAAAGGAAGAGATAACTTAAATATATATGCACCAAGTATGGGAGCACCCAGCTATATAAAACAAATATTATTAGCAATGAAAAATCAAATAAGGAATAACACAGGAACCATTGACATAAACAGACAGATCAACTAGACAGAAAATCAGCAAAGTAACAAAAGAACTGAATCAAATTTGTGAGCAAATGTACTTGCTAGACATGTACAGAGTGTTCCATCCAACAATAACAGAATATACATTCTTCTCAGCTTCACATGGGACATTCCCTGAAATAGACGATATACTAGCCCATAGAACATGTTTAAGTAAATGCAAAAGAATTGAAATTATCCCATGCATATTATCTGATCATTGTGCCATAAACTGGAAATTAATGACAAAAGAAACTGCAAAAACTCCATAAACACATGGAAATTAGCTAATATACTCCCAAACAATCAATGGGTCCCAGAAGAAATTAAAGAAGAAATTAAACAATATCTACAAATAATGAAAATATAAATACAAGTTACCAGAACCTGTGGGATGCAATGAAAGCAGTCCTCAGAGGGAAATTTATTGCAGTGAATTCACACATCAGGAAAAGAAAATGAACACAAATAAACAACCTGATGCTACACCTCAAATGTCTAGAAAAAGAAGAGCAAGTCAAGCCCAAAGCCCAAAGAAGGGAGGAAATAGTAAAGATCAGAGCAGAAATTAATGCAATAGAGACTAAGAAAACAATACAATGAATTAACAAATCAAAGAGTTGGTTCTTTGAAAGAATAAATAAAATTGATAAGCCACTAGCCAATCTTATTAAGAAAAGGAAAGAAAATACTCAAATTCATCCAATAAGAAATGAAAAAGGCAAAATCACTGCAGACCCTGTGGAAATACAGAAGATCATCAATACCTGCTCCAAAAATCTTTACTCTCATAGGTTGATAATACAAAACAAATCGGCAGATTCCTAGAAACATATGAATTGCCAAAGCTGAATCAAGAAGATGTAAAACTGCTGATAACCTAATTTCAGTTAATGAAATTGAAAATGTAATTAGAACATTAGCAACAAAGAAAAGCCCAGGTCCTCATGAATTCACAAATTAATTCTACAAGAAATCCAAGGAAGACTTAATTCCAACACTCCTCAAACTCCTTGATGAAATTGAAAGGGAAGCAAGTGTCCCTAACTCATTCCTAGAAGCTAGTATTACTCTAATATCAAAACCAGAGAAAGATTCAACCAAAAAAGAGAACTATAGGTCAATCTCCTAAAAGAACATAGATGCAAAAATCCTCAATAAAATACTGGCAAACAGAATGCAGCAAGTCATCAAGAAGATTATACACCACAATCAAGTAGAATGCATCCCAAGAATGCAGGGATGGTTCAACATATGCAAATCAATAAGCCTAATACATCATATCAATAGAGCCAGAGATAACAATCACATGATCATTTCAATAGATGCAGAAAAAGCTTTTGATAAAGTCTAACACATTCATGATAAGAACCCTACAAAAAATCTACCTCAATCTGATAAAAGCCATCTGTGACAAACCAAAGCCAGCATCATTTTAAATGGTCAAAAACTGAAAGCTTTCACTCTAAAATCAGGAACAAGACAAGGCTGTCCACTGTCACCACTCTTATTCAACATAGTTCTGGAAACATTAGACAGAGCAATTAGATAAGAGAGAGAAATAAAAGGAATAAGGATAAGAAAGTAAGAAGTTAAATTATCATTATTTGCAAATGACATGATACTCTACTTAGAAGATCCCCAAAACTCCATTGAAAGACTTCTAGATATAATAACTAAATTCAGTAATGTAGCTGGAAACAAAGTCAACACTCAAAAATCAATAGCATTCTTGTACACAAACAACAAACTCACAGAGAGAGACATAAGAGAAACCACACCCTTCACAATAGCATCCCAAAAAATGAAATACTTAGGAATCAATCTAACAAAGGAAGAAAACATCTATTCAGTGAAAATTACAGTACTCTGAAAAAAGAAATTGAAGAGGATCTCAGAAAATAGAAAGACATTCCTTATTCATGGATAGGAAGAACAAACATTGTGAAAATGACCATTCTCCCAAAATTCCAATCAAAACACCATTAACATACTTTACAGATCTAGAGAAATCGTTCCTAAAATTCATCTGGAACCAGAAGAGACCTGGAATAGCAAAGGCAATTCTGAGCAACAAAAGCAAGGCAGGAAGCATCATAATCCCTTATTTGAAGTTATACTACAAAGCTACTGTGATAAAATGAGCATGGTACTGGAATAAAAACAGACTTGAAGATCAATGGAATAGATTAGAAGATACAACCACAACTACAAACACACTTAGTCACCTTATCTTTGACAAAGGGGCCAAACACGTTTACTGGAAGAAAGAGAATCTTTTTAATAAGTGGTGCTGGAAAAACTGGCTTTCCATATGCCGAAAACTAAAACTAGACCCATGCCTATCACCATGCACTAAACCAAAGTCAAAATGGATCAAAGATCTAAATATTAAAACAGAAACACTAAATCTGCTGAAGGACAAAATAGGTAGAAATCTTGAAGACATAAGAGTCAGCAGAGAATTCATGAACAAAAATCAAACTGCACAGGAAATACTTCCCAGAATCAACAACTTGGATCTCATCTTATTAAAAAGTTTTTGCATGTCAAAAGAAATCTCCAAAAGAGTGAAAAGGAAACCAAAAAATTGGGGAAAAAATCTTAGCCAACTTTCCCTCAGACAAAAGACTTCTATCTAGAATATATAAAGAATAAAAAAAATCAGACCCCCAGAATTCAAAGACCTAATCCAAAAATGAGCATCTGAGATGAATACACACTTCTCAGCTGAAGAAATACAAATGACAAATAAATACATTAAAAAATGTTCAGCATCATTGGTCATTAAAGAAATGCAAATTAAAACAACACTGAGATTCCATCTTACTCCAGAAAGAATAGCCAGGATCAAGAAAATCACCAATAACAAATCCTGGAGAGGCTGTGGGGAAAAAGGAACTCTTCTGCACTGTTGGTGGGAGCGTAAACTGGTGCAACCACTGTGGAAATCAGTCTGGAGGTTCCTCAAAAAGCTGGGATTGGAGGTCCCATTTGACCCAGCTATTCTGCTTCTGGGCATATTCCTAAAAGAATTGAAAACATCATAACAGTGATATATGTGCACCCATGTTTATAGCAGCACGATTTGTAATAGCTAAATCTTGGAAACAACCCAAATGTCCATCAGCTGAGGAATGGATAAAAAGATGTGGTATTTTTATACAATGGAATACTGCTCAGCTATAAAGAAGGACCACATTGAGGCTTTTATAGGTAAATGAATGCAGTTTGAGACCATACTCATAAGTGAAATAAATCAAACTCACATGTGTAAATACCATATTGTCTCCCTAGTGTAAGAAACTGAAAGAGTAAATAAGATACAAAATCTCCAATAAATATTGTGAAAGGGTAAGAAACTGCTCAAAGAGGAAAAAATAGATAGGGAAAAGGAGAAAAGAAGGAAGAGAAAAGAAAAAAGATACAAATTTGTATATATACACTTAAGATTACTAAGATGATTGTACTACTATTTATTTTAGTTCTTGGAACAAAACAGTTAACATTTGTAGGATTAGATCAATTTTGCATGTCTATATCTGGTAATCTGAGTAATATTTTTGAAGATAACTATGCAAAACAACAAAATTTGTTATGTTCCTACCATTTGTTTTGAAAGCCTACCTTGTTATTGTACTGGGCTCTTTGTTATCTTATACTTTGTTTTGTTTTTCCCTCTAATACAGAAAGGATAGATGTACATGGATAAGCTTATATATGCCTAGAACTTCTCCTAAAGCATTTATAAGAATTGATTTTATTACATGTGATGGTATGAACAGCTACATTGAAGAAAATGAGACATCATGGTAGCCATTGCTGATTTCCTATCATTTTGTTTTGAAGTCCAATAATGCTTTTATTTTTTGTTTTGATTGGTTTTAGTCTGTTTTCCGTTATTTGATTTCAATATATGTGAAGGTATGGACAGCTATTTTGAAGAAAACCAGAGACATGGTAACCATTATTGATTTCCTGTTGTCTGGTTTTGAGGGCCCATGAGGCTCTCATTCTTTTGTTTTGATTGGTTTTATACTATTTTGTTTTGTATTAATTTATTGTGTGTGATGGTATGGATAACTATTTTGAAGAAAACAAGAGACATTATGGTAGTCACTATTGATTTCCTGTTGTCTTATTTTAAAATCCTGTGTTACTTGCATTGCTTTGTTCTGATCTGGTTTGTTCTGTTTTATTCTCTTTAAAATAAAAAATTTAAAAAAAAAGTAAACATAGTCATTTGTACTAAAACTACAACTTAATGCACATTTAGATTATACATAAAAGACAGTAAAGAAGCCTATTATAGGAAATTCTTTTATTATTTAAACTGTCTTAGAACATGGAAAAAAGTAGAATGTTTCTAATGTACTTCTCAGAGCTGGCATAACCCCGAGAGTAAAACTGACAGTGACTTTACCAAAAAGAAAAACAGAAAAAGTACTCCAAATTGGTCTCACCTATGAATGTAGACTTTTTTTAAAACATCAAGGAAAATGCAAGCAAATTTAAACCAACTGTAATTTGAAAAGAAATACTCCTTTAGCGAGTACATTTTGTTGTAGTAATGTAAGAATGTTATAATTGTGATGCACAAAAGCTTCATTTATCACATTGTTGGGTCAAAGAAAATGATATTAATAGATATCAAATGCAATTTGGTAAA